>JAJAGP010000011.1:1772500-1819589 GCA_025084515.1 Ancistrus triradiatus | reverse complement strand
TTCTTTCTTCCTTCCTTCCTTCATTCCTTTCTTCCTTCCTTCCTTCCTTCATTCCATCCTTCCTTCTTCCTTTCTGTCTTCTTCTTCCTTCCTTCTTTTTTCCTTCCTTCCTTCCTTCCCTTCTTTCTTTCTTTCTTTCTTTCTTCCTTCCTTCTTTCCTTTCTTTCTTTCTTTCTTACTTACTTTCTTTCTTCCTTCCTTCATTCATTTCTTCCTTCCGTCCTTTCTGTCTTTCTTCCTTTCTGTCTTCTTCTTCCTTCCTTTTTTTTCCTTCCTTCCTTTCTTCCTTCCTTCCTTCATTCCTTTCTTCCTTCCGTCCTTTCTGTCTTTCTTTGTTTCTTTCCTTCCTTCCTTCCTTCCTTTTTTCCTTCCGTCCTTTCCTTCCTTCTTTCTTTCTTTCTTTCTTTCTTTCTTTCTGTCTTGCTTCCTTCTTCACCATACTTCACAGTTGGCACTGTGCTTTTGACATGAATAATCAGCCTAGGTGATACACAATAATTGTCTGGATTGTGCTGTGGTTTGTTTGGTGTAACGGACCCCTAGCAGCGGGTGTGACTGAGTTAGTTGCACACAAACATTTCAGCAGTACGGTTACCGCGGTGAGAAACTTCCATTTCCATAAAGGCGCTCATTTCCATAAAGGTCCACTTTCTTCAGTCTCCATATGTAAATCCCTCTTCCATCAGAACTATTATTGTATCCTAAGTACAGGCCCTTTTTCATTCGGACCAAATCCTCTTTCCCGTAGCGGCCCGATTAATGCCGGCACGACTGCCGGAGCGATAAGATACCGTCGCGTGGCGTGAGCATTTACTCTTCCATCTGCTACGGCATTAGAGCCGAAAATTAACCACCGTGCCCCTGTTAATTGCTTCCTGCTTAATGTGCTTTCCGAATGGGACCTTCTCGGCCCCATCACAGACTGACGGAGGCAGAGCCCGAGATCCGGGGCCGCCTGAAATGGCTGATGCTCCTTCTCTTTCGCTATCTCTCCATTCCATCCCAAGGATGAGTGCCTATACGTGGGCCTGGTGGAAAATAATGGACTGGAATGGCGGCATTAGGCACCTGTTCCTGTATAAATGAAACGAGCGCTGATTATTGCGGTGGATATTACGCTCGGCATTAAGCAGGCAGCGTTTAGAGAACAATAATCTGTCTCCAATATGCTGAGAGATGAACTTCTACACGTTGCAGGAAGAGGGAGAGGAACGCTTCTTTCTTGATGAACCAATGTCCTGAATGCCCTGCGCTTCAGGATTGTCTCGTCTTTGTGCAGATCCAGATTGTCCTGTGTCGCACGGAGGAACGCACGGGGGTGTATGTGCATGTTTGCATGTGCCGGCGCTTCACCCAACGGTTTTGTCCCTGGGGTTTCAGCAGGCAGTAATTGTTGCTGTAAAACATTAATACGGACCAGATGAAGTAGGATGAGATTTCTGGCATCTCTGTTTTATGGATAATTTGAGGTTATTTACAAGGGATAAATGAGACTGGGAGGAACCGCAGGCTAAGCTGAGCCGGGACAGTAAACTGTACGACACACACACATTACACACATTACACATACCTACACGCATGCACACAGATGTTACACACCAACACACTGATTTCACTCTTTGTTCCTGTCAACTTCTTACCTTCAAAAAGCAGCCATTAGGCTTCGACTTCCAAAGGCTGTTCTAATGCATTTCAGTGCATGTTAATCATGTCAGATCCTCATCAGCGTGTTCCATCGACATCCATTAGATGGCTGACTTGCTCAACAAACCCACTGTGCTCACACTAAAGATTTGGGACTGCACCCCATCATGTTAACACCGGCTTCAAACCGAAAGGACATAAAAGAGACAGGGTTTATACTCTCTAGCTGCACTTTCCTTCCTTTATTCCTTCCATTCTTTCTTTATTATTTTCTTATATATTATAATCCAATATTTCTTATTTTCTTCCTTCCATTCTCCTGTCTTTCTTCTTTCCTGCCATTCTTTCTTCCTTTCCTTCTTCCTTCCTTAATTCCATTCTTTCTTCCTTTTATTCTCTTTTCTTTCTTCGGTTCTTACATTCTTCCTTACTTCCTCCCTTCATTCTTTTCTACCCTTCTTTCTCCTTCCTTCCTTCCTTCCTTCCTTGCGTCCTTCCTTTCTTCCTTCCTTCCTTCCTTCCTTCCTTCCTTCCTTCCTCCCTTCCTTCCTTCCTTCCTTCTTGGGAACGTACATAAAAGAGTATTTATCCTCTCTAGTTTCACCCTGACCGGCTTCAGTCATTAATTTCAGTTTATGTTAGATATACAAATATCTCAATACTTTGTGATTTAGTTCACATTTGATTCAGGGTACAAAGGTATAACTATAATTGTTTACACTGCAAAAATAGCAAGTGAATTTAATAATATGCTTGTCATTATGTTATGTTTCTCATTGCATTAAGAACATAGTTCTGGAAATATTAATGTTGCTTTTATTAGCTAATAAAAAATCTCATTCAGGAGGATAATATTAGTTAGACTTAGTGTCAAATGTCAATAAACAGCTTGATTTCTGTCACAGCAATAGCACAATAATTTCATGAAGAGACATGTAAAATGAATAACCTTATATGTACCAGTGACCCGTGTGGTGGGACGTCCAGGTATCTGTGGTGTAATGGGGCTGCTTTAGGGTGGGGTTCAGTGTAAGCAGTATGTATAGGATGTTATTTTGAACACAGCCATAGTCATTCATCATCACAAGATAATTAGAGAATACAGACAAGAGACAAAGTGTGCTGACCCTCATAAATCAGACAATGGCTGTGAAAAATAGTCTGGAATGCCATTTTTGGGCAATAATTAAGAAGTCAAAAAGACCAAGAGTTGTAATAAAGCCTCTTGGAAGAGGGGCTTTGTATATTTGACACTATGCATGTGTGAAGGATGTTTACAGAGCCAAAGCCTCTGGTTTGCAGAGGAATGACGGGGTCAAGGAGTCACCAAATATAAAGTTAGACCCCAATTCTATATCATTAAAACATAAATGCACCCTTCACAAACCTAAGTGTCAGGAATGCTCTATAAGCTACCGGAGTCTCCGTTTTAGTATCGTTCGGTAGGAATTTGGTGTAAAACGTTTTATATTTTCTCTTATTTTCAAAAGATTTTTAAATATTAATTGCGCAAATTCACATATTCAATAATAGGGACCTTCCACCAGGAGTTAATCTAGAAAGAAGTTTCACTGAGCTTGCAGTCCATTATGCAGATCTGATGAAAGGCTAACCTAGCCCGACAGATCTGAGTACTGGATCGTATTGGACACTGAATCAATGCTTAGCACTTCTAGCTGTCGCTAAAGTGACGTGCAAGACCGATAACGAGCAACAATCTGAAACTGGTCTTTGCTGCTCTTTTTGCATTTCCGGTGCTTTTAAGACGTGAATAGCGCCATGCATAAAACATCTTCCATCCTGTAAAACGTGACGATCGACCGAAGAAACCCAATATGCACCGAAATGCCTCGTCCTGAGGACGGCAGAGGCAAATAAACTCGACTTCAGGTCGAGTCTGAGTTTTCAAATCTCTCACCTGCGTCACCGTGGTTTGCTCGGTTGAGCAGAAACTTGCAGATTTCTATTTCGTTAAGTAAATGATACCCGCGACAACAGCTGCGATTTCGGACGGCGTACAATAAGCCGGGCTCCCTCTTCATCTGAGTGCAGGAATCATTAAATCAATTGACGTTGATTTAGTATTTACTGCTCATGCACCCGAGTCGTTTGTAATTAGCTTATTGCTTTTGATGTGATGTAATTCGATGAGAGGTTTGGAGACGGGAAAGACAGACTGAAAGAGAGAGCGAAAGCGAGATCGAGAGAGCGAGTGAGAGAGTCAGGCGCCAGCGTAAACTGGGCTTTTGGTCATCCCTTTGTTCGGGCCCAGCCGGAGGTGAAGAGGTGGTTTCTACCTGAGTAATGGAGGATAGAAGGAGAGAAAGAGGATCTGAGTGTCGGGTTATGGGGGCGCTCAGCCTGGCGAAGGACCACCCAAACGTCTGGCGTCAACCCTCCACAAGTGCTCATTACACCCCCAAACCTTTTCCTCATTCCTCCCTCTACCTCATATATGCACACAATTACCCTTAAGAGTGGGTTACCGCCGTCCCCTCCCTCTCCCTCGCTCCCACTTGCTCTCTCTTTCAGCTCTCAAGCCTCGTCTGTGTTATTGCCTTGATTGATGTAGGTGGCCTCAGTCCCGAGGTTGTCACTCAGAGGGATGGGGATGGGGGCGAGCCAGTGTCCGGCGTGGACAGCACGACCTGGATGTATCATGTGCCTGAGAAAGAGAGCGACCAGCCCGCTATACACACCAGAGAATTTACCTGTAATTTACAGAGAAAGGATGCTAAACCCGTTGGTTTTTAATATTTTTAAAAATCAATATTCTCCTTGTAATAATCTTGGCTGGATTGGGGTCGCTGTTACAGTCCTGAGGGAGGATCCCACCCATCCGACCTTCCCTCCTTTAGACAATTGAAACCCAGAGACCCTGGTCTCACCTTGGCTGCTGCCTGATTGGATTTTGTATGTTCTCCTTGTGTCCATGTGGGTTTCCTCTGGGTACTCGCATCTCAAAAGTGTCCAGTGATGTTCTGGGGTCCTGTCGGTGGCTGGTTCCCTCTCTGAATTGGGTTATTTGCTATTGAAAGGGTGGCATGGTGGCACAGTGGTTAGCACAGTTGCCTCGTGGTTCGATCCTGAACTTGGACTCTGCCTGTGTGGAGTTTGCATGGCGTCCGGTTTGCTCCCACATTCCAAAGACATGTCTTAGGCTAATTGGTGTTTCTAAAGTGTCCTTAGTGTGTGACTGTATGTGCCAGACGGATTGGCGCCCTGTGTCATCAGCTCAACCATAACATGGCCAGGATTAAAATGAATGAATGCATGAATGTATGTATGGTATAAGTGAGTCAGTGACATACAGTTAGACTAAATGTTTGGGGGGTTTTTTGGACACAAACGATCAACATGGGGACATTTGTTCCCTATAGACGTTTCCTCATAAATTAGCAAAAACGAACAAAATGTAGCTTTTATTTTGAAACCGCGACACGAGGGTAGGTTAACGCGTTTTACCAACAAATTAGACAACTTTCACATTTCATGCTAATGTTGTGTACGGTTTGTGTGTAACGTGTTTTTATGGTAACAGAAGGATTTGAGTTAGCTAACGTTAACATTAACTATGCTCAAGCTGTCACGTAACGTTAGTCTCTGGCCGCGTCCCAAACTGCATACTGCCTCACAAAATAGTTCGTAAAACTAGTATAGCACCATTAGAAGTGCATTGAGTAGAGAAGTATGTAAAGTGGGTTATTGGGACACAGCCTCACTGTCATGCCTTAATTGCTCCGGTCTTTCTTGTAAAGCTCGAACTTCAGCAGTGTTAACCTTAACGTAAATTGTTTTGTCATTTCATTTCAGGATAATGCCACCATAAATATAAATAAATACACACATAAACGAATAAAACCGTGACAGGACATAACGTTACTGAGGTATTTAAAAATAGTGGCGCCAGGGTAAGTCTACAGCAGACGTATCGATAATCGATAATTAACGAAACACATTGTTATTACGTTATTTTAAATATAATGTATCGTCTTATGAGGAGAAAACTGGTCCAAACCGAGGTGAAGGACTGATAATCACCTATCAATCAATATGAAAAGGGAAAATGTCTTTTACAACATGTCTAACCCAGACATTACACTGATAATTTAATTTCAAAGCTTTCTGGATACCATGTTTAGTAGGCAAACTGACCTGGATTTGGCTAATAAGAAACAAGTACAACTATTGATGAATTTGTTAATTTGCTGTTTATTGTAATAGCACAAATGTTGTTCCCATCAAACAATACATACAGCATTTTCCAGCCTTAACTACTGTGGTGTCAGCTTATGGCTAGCTAATATTTTAGGGTATGGGAAGTGCTTTGATTCGTAGGTGCAAATGTGCCCCCCATTGTCAAACTCACCTCTACACCCTTTCCTTTACAGATCCTGAATGAAACCTCTCTGAAACGATGCTGTCTCATGGCTAAGTATCTTATCATTGCACCTTACAGGTATGTCATGTGTTTTTTACACTATGAACACTTATGTTGCATGTCATTTAAAAACCCAGACTGCTGGATGAATTTCTTACATGCATGCACAGTTTTTCGAGTCCTGTACCCAACATATGGCCAAGGCACTAAAATACACATGGCTGCTGCCACGGTGACTAAAAAATACTTTGCGGTTGTCTGAACATCCCATAATAAAATAAACTCAAAAGCGTTTTCAGTTCCCGAGCCACGGGTTTAACGACTGAAGACTTGAAACGCCAGCCATATTTAAACACGGAATAAAAGAGAAAATATGAAATAGCGCACATTCATGCACTCTTCGAAAGCGAAATAGGCGAGAGCGGTTTGAGCTGGCAGAGCGAGCGGCGCTTTTCTTTTTTTTTCGCACTAAATAAATGTGTCGTATAACATTGCACTGAGCCATAGGAAACTCAAAACCGTGCAGGAATACAGTAGGGTGCGGGGGCAGAGGTTAAGGGTCTGGACTGCTGAGCCATCAGAAGGCGGTGACTTTAGATCCAGCAAGTGGGGACCATTGGGCCCTTGAGCAAGGCCCCTAAACTTTAACTGCAGCATAATGTATTACTGTACATCCCATCTCTGTAAATCCCATCTCTGCCAAGCTGCCACTGTTGGGTCCTTGAGCAAGACCCTTAACCCACAATTGCTTGGATTGTAAGACTGTACTAAATGTAAGTCACGCCGTCTGCTCAATGCTGTAAATGTAAATGTAAATCAAGTCGAGACAAAAACTCAATGTTGCTGCTAAAATAAATACTGGCACAAATTTACAAACTCAAATTAGTCCACAGTTGAGAAGGAGTGCTTACAGGCCTTAAAAAGCTTGGCTTGTAAAGAACTATTGAGCTTCTACAAGAGGGAAATCCAACACAGAGTGTGGCAAAAGATGTTCCCATTCAGCTGTGTCTCAAATTTGGTGCAAAATGGGAAGGTTATGAAAGGAGAACATAGGGGCACACTAAGTAAGAGTCAGGAGTGTTTTGTCTTAAAGTTTTAAAGTGTTAAAATGAAAATGCACAAACGGGGGAAACAGGACTCAACGTTTGTGACCAAACTGTGAGAAATGGGCGCAATGAAAAGGGATTTACATCTAGAAAAGCCAAACAAAACAAGCACTGACAACTAAACAGAAGGAGTGAGGTCAGAGAAGCGATTATTGGATTATTTGATTATTGGATGAAAGTGATATTCAGCCACAAATATTCAGCCACGTCTGGTGCTGATCTAATGAAATGCGTAAAGAGTCTGAAGAAATTAATCTTAAAGAAATTAATGTTACATGCCAGATGGCAACCCTTACCTCAACAGTCATTTTGGAGACCTTTTCTCTTTCCATCCATAGAAAATAGATTTGGTGATGATGCATCTTGTCACAGAGTGAAGTGTGTTTCAACTTTTATTGTTCTGTGACGAGGCTATATCCTGCAAAGCTGATCTGTCAACCGCCATTCGAGAAAGCTGGAAGCAGCTTGATGTAGGATATCAGGTGCGCCTAGCCTCTTTTTAGGGGTGCTCAAGCGACTCTAACATAACTGGGTCTCCTGGTCTCATTTAGCACCCCTGAAGGTGTGATCCTAGAATCGCCCCTGATGATGAAGATTGTTTTTCAGTAGTGAAGTCTCAGAGAATTCAGGCCGTCATAGAAGCCGGTGGAGGAGCAACAACGTAGTAGATGTATTTTTTTGGTTGACGATTCCATAATTTCTACTTGACTGGGCACTAATATGCATTTAATTTGTTTGGGGTGTGATTGATAAAGCCGGAATGTTCAGCAATTCAAATGTTTTGGTGTCGTACCTGTGATTTGTTTGCTTGCGAACCAATGGTTTCCACAAGGAGTTCATTTCATTTGAATCTGGGTTCGATCCTGACCTCTGGTTGCTGTACGTGTGGAGTTTGGCATGTTCCCTGGGTGAACTCGTTACTCTAAATAGCCCCTTTCTTTAATTGACTGAGCAAACGAGCGTGTGATGGGCTGGCACCCTGGGTAGAGCCTCTGCCCGGTGTTTCCAGGATAGGATCTGAACCCACGATGACCCTCCACAGGACTAAGCGCTTACCGATCAGTGTTAGCAGATAGGTGAACTGCCGTTATCGTGTTAAAACTGTAGAACTGTTTTTCACAATGGACAAGGGAGGGTGAAAATTTTTGGTGGGAGGAGGTGAAAGATTTGGGAATTTATATCATAACAGGCGTAATGAGAAAATGAGAAAACATGTGGTGTGTCACTTTTGGACGCCTCCGACAACACCAAACAACAATTACAGCAACCAAAATGAACAACACACAAGAGAGAGGGAAACGCAGAGTGTGTGTGAGAGAGAGAGAGAGCGAGAGAGAGCTAGCCTTTTCTCATTTTGGGAGGAGTGAGGAGGCGCCTGCTCTGGGCCTGCGGTTAAGAGACATGAAAGGCATCGTGGGCCAGAAGCCTTGCGGCGTGGTCCGCTACAGGAATGCGCTCGCATCATCCAGCAGTGAACCGCAACTCCAAACAACACCCTGAGAACAGCGCCGCTGACAAAACGCCTCTGTCCACACACACATATGGGCTGCACGCACACGCTCAGACCCACAAACACACACACACACACACACACAAATGCAGCTGTTGTACATGCATCCGTTAGTTTAGTACAATAAATAATGCAATGACGGTTACTGGTTCGGATACAACATCTGTGCAGTTTGCATGTTCTCCTTCATTTATTAAGGAAAACAATGCAGGTGCCTGGTTTTTTAAAAACGCTGTTTCAAGCACCGGAGCTTGGCACAGTTTGGCATTTGGCATGTTCTCCCTGCCTCTACGTTGATTCCCTCAGGGTCCTCGTTTCCTCCCACATCCCCAAGACAGTTGGTTGGTGTCGCTAAACTGGTCCCAGTGTGAATCAGTGAGTGTGTGCACATTTTTTAACCCATTTAATTTTGCCATCCCATAGTCTGCTTTGATCCGCACATAATTTACTATTTCAAAGGTTAAACGCATTGCATAAAGGACTTTATGTTTGGATCCTTTACAATACAAAATTCTGGTTCTGATTTTACATTTATGCCATCTAGCCGATGCCCTTACAATCCAAATGAATGGCTAAGGGTCTCGCTGAGGGAACAAACAGTGGCAGCGGTGGGATTTGAACCCTGGACCTTATGCCACTAGGCCACCTCAGCCCCCATTTTAAGCAATTTATGTTGCTCCTCTTTGTGCCTCCTTTTCCACAAGTGGCATCTGGTGCTTGCCAGGCTGCCACTGTAAATAATTGTTAATGACTTGCCTGGTTAAATGAAAGGTTAAATAACATCAATCAATCAATCATTAAATAAGAAATGAGTGGGACAGGTAGTGCCTTATAAAGAAGTGACCCCTGAGGTGCGGTTCCAAAGCCAGCGGCCCTTCCACACGTTAGAGTCGTGGTAACCATTAAGGTGTTTTACTGCTGTAATTATACACCATTTATTTATTTGCGAATATTTAAAGGCACCCAAAGGCTAAAGTTGGAAGAAACATGGTATTTTATAATAAATTATATACTAAATAAATGATAAACGATATTCATTTTAAAGCACAGTTTTTGTGCTGCCTTAAATTTGGGTGGTGAAATTGGTTTTCCAGACTTGTTATCATTATTGTTGATTTCCTTCAGTATCAGATTATCTTCCTTGATTATCACGCTGACAGAAACAGAAAACTAAATGTATAAGCACACAACGTTCATGCTAAAGCAGTATGACAAAAACAAATCTTTTAATGCAAAACAGCCCAAACACACAGCGATATGAATGTAAAAACTGAAAAAATATTCAATTTACATTTTTTTTTAAATTTTACATTCACACAAATATTTCAGTTTGTTTTTGTGTATGTGTATTACCTCCCTTTATTTTAATCATTTTAGTTCCCTTAGAAAATCTTACTAATCTTGCAAATAAATAGCCATGGAAAATCACACTGACACAAAAGCAGAGGAGTTTTAGAAACAGAAAACATAAAATGTCAGGGATGCTCTCCCACTTCATTTAACCTCGCTGTTCCTCAAACAAAGTCCCCTTTCTTTTCATTTTATTGTGGCCAATTAAGCAAACTTGATATCCGCCACTGAGATGCTGCGCCAAGGTCAGCGAAAAAGAAAACGAGGCTGCACCGATTAAGTGGGACACAAGGATCCCTGTGTGAGCTCAGTACTTATGGGAAGCTCACCAGCTCACTGGCACACCAACCAACACCAACAGCAACCATATCGGTTGTGCAGATTGCCCATCCGACTGTATTAGTGGTACCTTATGGCACAGTTTATTTTGCACGTATCTAGGACTTTAGGATCCTAAATTGTTAGACTTGAAGCCAGTGTCAGTGCAGCTGCAGGTCCGTGTCAGGGTCCGACAGGGTCTTGAAGAATGTCCACTTTAATGTACAGTACATGAAGACACTGCTTTAATGTATACTTGTTATCAGTAGGAGGCAGCATAGCCTAGCAGATCGGGCTTATACACTCTCTCTCTCACACACACACACACCCAAATGGAGTGAGCATTTTGAGTGCTAAACTAGCCTTCCTTGCCTCAGGCCTGCTGTTATTTCTGCCGAGAAGTATCCCAAATTCATAAACACACACACACACACACATCTGTGAAGCAGATCGCATGGCCACGGGCAAAGGAAGAAGTCCAGAGTCCGGAGTGACAGGCAGTGAGAGGAAGGAATGTGACAGATCAGATATGTGCTTTTACCGGGGCTTCGGAGTGCACACTTCGCTTCCTCACGCTTAATCTGTGTCTGTCTGCTTGGACCATAACTACAGGGAGTCATTTCAAGACCTTACTGACAACAGAATGGAAGGTGCAGGGCCTTTCATTAATTGATTTCACTTTTGGTCAGTTATACTGTAGGCACTTATAATAAAGGTGCCCAGCTCAGGGTTAAGGGTCTTGCTGAAGGGCACTTACATTTACTTTTGCAGCATTTAGCAGACGCCCTTATCCAGAGCGACGTACAAGTGGTACAGTCTTACAATCCAAGCAATTGTGGGTTAAGGGCCTTGCTCAGGAACCCAACAGTGGCAGCTTGGCAGAGGTGGGATTTGAACCCTGGACCTTAGTCCATAGTCCGGTACCTTACCCGCTAGGCCACCGCAGTCCCAGATATATCGATGGACAAATACTCTACTCGGGGCACCTGTGGCTGAAAGGGGCCCTAAAACGGTATTATTTTTATTTCAATATTAAGCTATTAAACTTTACATACTGCGATATCTACAGGGGCGGAGATTGTAGTTACACCCCATTTAAAATGTTTTTTCCTTCCTTCAAAAATCGATATTTTGAGCTGAAAATCTGTATAAATAAATATCGCAATGTATTGCTGTATCGCACGGCTCTAAACAGAATATTTTATTTGAAACTGTCAAATGTTTCCTTTTGTTTTTATTGCTTTGCAAAACCTCTATATTGCCTGATTTGCTTCTGTTTACATGAAATATTATTATTATTATTATTACTATTATTATTCTGGACTATGACGAAGATCTAGTTGTCCAATCGAGGTTTGGCAGCATGCGGTGGAAGTGGTGCCCTCGTATGGGCATGCTCCCACCATGATGCCTCAGTGGAGAGGGTGGCACACTGCAGGGAATGAATTGGGCCTAATCGGAGGGGAAAACGGAAACCAGACCCACCTCCTAACCTGCTGAGAAATCAATCAATCAATCAATCAATCAATTAAACTAATCCAGTACAGGATGCAAGGCGGGACCGACCCTAGACAGGATGCCAATCCATGGCCAGAGCAGCTGCTGCTTACACACATCTGTCTCAGTAAATCACTAATAAACGCCAAACCAGCAGTCGGTAAGGGGAACCGTGGCAGTGTAGCGAGTCGTGATCTGTTTACCGCACTGCTGTTCGAACCGAAGCCTGGAAGCCATTCTGAGGACGCCCCGACAACCCAGAGCACAAAATGACAGATCGCGTTTCATCCTCGTCCCCGAGTAGCTATAATTTCCGCCCGCCACAAAAACCAGCGCGGCTCCTAAATTAAATCGGTTTAAATACGGAGGCTTGAACTTTATCACCTCGGGGATAGACGTTAATGCGGCCCGATCTGAAAGGGATCGGCGCACTTCTTCATCTGTGTAATTGTTAAATTTGTCGGCCCTTCCCGGCCCTAATCAGGCCCCGATAATGTCTGGGAGTCTAAAAAGAGGTGAGACGGTGCGTCTGCTCGTGCAGCTCATGCAGCAAATTGGCTATTAGATATAAAGAGGCGAGGTGAGCCAGGCTAAAATCCGTAGAGTCTAGAGACGAAAAGAGAGAGAGAGGGCTGACAAATGGGCCCATGAACCCGCAAATCCGTCTGAGCGTCTGCCTCCGTTCAAACATACACACTGCCATTCTCGCTCCATAATTTTACGTCGGCGATTAAAACCCTGCGCTGTGGAGTGCGGAGTAATTTGGCGAAATAATGCCTTAAATTGAGCGTTTCCCTCATTTGAAACCCGACCACTCCTCTCACTCTCTGGGGAGGAATCCGAAATGAGATTTGCACTCTGCCATCTTTGTCATCATCGTTTGTCGTGATCAGAAGTTCCTCTGAACGCGACCGAGGCTCCAGTGCGGCTGTCTTGGGTTGTTACCGACACTGCTGTTTTAATTACGCTAATTTATGAGACCACGAGGACAGGACGGAGGCGCCTACACGGAGGTCAGGCGAGGTTTTGTTTTCTGGTTCAGAGCCGGAGCTTGTTTTCCCCAAAACCAGAGAGGCTTTAGTGTTTACAGACACGGCTACGCACGGTTTCCTAACCGCTTCACCGTCAGCGGGTATTAGATGGTTAAGTGTCCAGTATAAACAGTTTGGCTGAGGGTGACGTAAAGCTTGTTCAAGATTGTGGCGAATACCATGGTTTGAGATTCATTCAGGAGTCTGTGACTTTGATTTTTAGGTCCAGACCCTTTGTTTTCCTTAAAGTAGCCCACTGTACCTTTTATTTTATGAGAATGCAACCAGAAAGTAAAGGAATGTTGAAAGCGCTATTAAACAATCAGAAACAAAACAGCTTCTATAGGCTATGGTGGCGAGTATTTAGCGTGAACCACGAAGAAAACCACTTTTTCAGAAGGGGAACAGGGTGAAAAGGCTAAGACGTGGAATGAAGACCAGTCCAACCGAGGACTACAGAGTGACGAAGCCAATTTTTGGCAATACATTATATATGGTCATTATTTCAATAGCATTGCTAAAACAACAGATCTAATGGTGGCCTAAGACTTTTGCACAGTCCTGTATGTCATATTATTGCAGCAACTCTGTTATATTGTTAATACATCAAAAGTAAAGCCACTAAAGTGTTGTGAAAGAGGGCTGGGTTGTGTCACAGTGGTTGGTGCTCTTCCAAAAGAGGGACCTAGGTTCGAGTCCCGGCCCGGCCACTCCCTGTGTGGTTTCCTTGTAGCATTCCTCCTCTGTCTGTGGTCGTGCCCTATGCTGCCACTATGGCCCTGGCATATCCGTGACCCTAACCAAGTGTTTTCAAACTAGGCACACATTATCTCCCAGGGATGAATGAACTTGCAACACCATAGGAGCTGGCGAGGGAAACACCAGGATTCCTAAGTCCTCCATTAAGGGTCCTACATGAGGAGCTTTTCTTTATTCGTCTCAAACGAATCGCCCTTGTTTGTGTCTTCGTTAAAAGCTTAAAGGTCTCGAACTTCGTCATCTAACCGCCCGTCTTGTGTGACGCTGACGTTTGACCCTGAGAGGTCGGGTCAGCCTGAAATATAGACGAGCTTTCTCTGAGCAGTGGAACAATGGCAAGCTGACACCTCTGACCAGCTCAACCCACAGATGTAAGAAGTGTTAACGCGTCGTCGGGTCAAGCTACGAACACGGCAAGGTAGGCCGAGTCTGGAGGCGGGGTTTATTGCATTTTATTTTGTTAAAAATACCAGTAACTTGTGCAGAGATATGAGGGAAGAGTAAAACTGAGAGTGTCAAGATTTGTGTTTTTATTTCGTGAATGACTCGATGTCCTCTGGCACACGAGGGAGGGAAGGTCGGAAGGAAATCATCTCCCAATTGTTGCCTCGGTGGATGGACGCTGCCAGCTTAGTCCGTTCCTCCGTACGGAGTCACTTTTGTTGTAGAAGTTCGCTGCATGCCTGTGAAAAGGCACGAGTTGTACCGAGGCCTTCAGAAAGAATGGGACAGACCAAATATGGGAGAAAAGGAAGATTTTTTAATGACAATAAAATAATATATAATTAAATATTAATAATAATAATAATAATAAATAATATAATAATAATAATAATAATAATAATAATAATAATAATTAAAAAAAACAATTGTTGTAATTAAATAAACCAGGACAACCAAATCTAAAATTTTATACAACTGATCTTTTTATTATTAAAACCGTACTAAAAAAACCCCACTTAATTCTGCAAATATACTGGCACCATTGCTTTTTTTTTAAATATTAATTTATTTGTAAAGGCACATGGCAGAGATGTACAGTAAACATAAAAAACATAAGCTTGTCCCTTCAGATTTATATCAATTGAATTTAAAAGAGATCGAAAAAATAAAGAAAGACAGAGAGAAAAAAGAAAAAGAGAAAACTCACCCAAACCACACAAGAACACTCCTGACGCCTTATTCCTTAATTGTTTTGTGTGCTGGTCATCCTTGGTCGTATTGGTTATAGAGGTTGCAGACGTACACTGCTGGCCAAAAATCTTAGGACACCATTAGATTAGATATCCCATTGTTTTAGCACCGGTATAATGGCCATTTATAATTATAAGTCATTCTCTTTATTAGAATACAACCAGAAAATACAGATTATTTGTATACAGTATTAAAAACTTAAAAAAAACCAGCATCTGGCAGCTTTATCGGGATGCCAAGATGACCCTTCCACAGCCTGAAGGATTGATTAGGTATGGTTTTTGGAACTGAAGCAGCCAAAAAACACATTTTTGTAACAGGAACAGGGTGAAAAGGCTAAGATATGCTAACGCTGACAAAGATGTGAATGAAGCTCAGTGGAAAAAAGGATTATGACGAATCCATATGTATAGGTTATATATGGTCATTATAGCATTGCTCAAACAACAAATCCAGTGGTGGCCTAAGACTTTTGCACAGCACTGTAAGCCTGCAGTAGAGAGGATGCCAGTCTGTTGCAGGGTCAGCCCAAAATCGTGCCCGTATGAATCCAACCCCGGACCCGGGCCACCACCTGAGTGCCTTACGAAAGTCTCAGTTACGTTGAAACTGAATAACGTCTTTATACGACGAATTCTGTATAGGTAACGTCAGAACATACGACCTCAGTACTCCATTTCTTTGGGTTCCACAGACTTGGCATGTGGCGGGCATGCTGTTTGTAACGTCTGCGCCACAAGCCGTCTGTTCTCCGAGTCACGATTATCCAGCGAGCAGCGGAACGAGGTGATTTAGGCCGCGATCTGGAAACACTTTCACGAAACGAGTAAATTAGCAAACGTCTATTTGTATGTTAGTTGCCACCCGGTTCTCAGCAGGAACAATGAGGAAAATATTCAAAATTCCCCCTTACAGAGTGGAACCCCCCCACCCACTCACACACACACACACACACACACACACACACACACACAAATTAAGCCCATGGCCACCATAAAAGTTAAAAGTAATGTTAAGACTTTTTTCTCTCCTTTAATGATAAGAAGAATGTTATGTGCGGTCACCGCCATGGTCACGCATTCGAATGCCACCTGCAAATTATTGGCCCATGGCGAGATTCCCATTCTAAAACACCCCCACCCCCACCCCCAAACCCTCCCTCACCCCACTTTAACACACACTTATGTATTGTGTGTTCTGCATCGGCGCTGACAAAATAAAAGAACAGTCGCTAATCTGAGCCTGGTTCAAGCAGAGGACGCCCACTGCAAGCACATCTGGGGAGCAGCTGAGAACTCCTGCCCAAAACCGACACTCTCCCGCCGCAGAGAATCGCCAAAGCCTTAAGGGTGCCTTGGCACCGCTTTCATAGATGTCCTTTTTAGAAAAAGACAAATAAGCACAAACTCTGGGATGCCGTCCAAGGAGCTGTCCCTGACCCGGGACAGAAGGGCTGCCCCTAACGGATGAGCTCACGGTGTTAAAAGGCCACAGCCATGCCAGCGGGGTTCGACCCGCAAGACTAGCTTATTCGCCAACCGCTTGATGGCTTTCAAAGGTGACAAAGTCAAAGTCAAATGGATTTCTGTAGCTTTTTTTTAAACGGAGCATTTTCTCAAAGCAGCTTAACAAATATCTAGATCCACAGGCCTAACCGAGCAAAACTATGGCGACAGTGGCAAGGAAAATCCATAAACCTTATAAAGAAGAAACCTTGACAGGAGAATCATAAAAACAGACCCAAACCTCCTTGGCTGGCTCAGATGAAAAATGTAAGACTGAAACTAATTTATCTGGTCAAATAAGTCTAAAACAGAAACTGAGTAAATATTAACAGATAAATAAAATATTGAATAAGTGACCCCTAGACAAGAGGGGTTAAAAAGTGCCAAAATGAATACATAAATCAATAAAAACATGTTATATTACTTAAAATTTGTCTTTAACCCATATAAAATGTTAAGGATATCAGTATAACGAATGATCCCTTGTCAAGGAATCACCTTTCTCTTGCTGTATCGCTCCCCTCACACACACACACACACACACACACACACACACACACACACACACACACACAAAATTCTGCTAAGTAAGCTCATAATTGGCCCCTAATAAAGGGCATCATGTCGAACACACACACAGGCGATGCTTAAGCAGAATCATCCTCGCACAGTGAAATCCCTTAAATGGAAGCGAGCAGCTTTTGGGTTTCAGTATCAAAGCCATTAATAAGCGATGGATAACCAGAAGCCGCTCTCCAGCCCAGGCCAAACCAAACACGCAATTAAACACACGCCCGGCGGTGCCAGACAAACTGCTTTCAATAGCGCTCGCGTTCGGCACGAGCGCCCGCCGAAAACCTCAAACCCGAGCTAATGAAAGCCAACGCCACTCCGTCACCGTATCAGAAGCCGCGGTTCGAGCGCAAGCGTGCGCTGTCGAGCTTTTTGGGATCTTCATTTGCAGCGAGCTCTACAGTCAGTACAGGACGGTGCAAAAGTCTTAGGCCGCCGTTAGATTTGCCGACGGTTGCAGGCAGAAGTGTAAAACGTTTTGCGACTCGTCACTTATACGTAATGCTCTTTTCACCTGGTCTTTGTTCCAATCTTTTGCATGTCTTCTTTTCCTTTTCACCCTGTTCCCCTTCTGGAAAAGTGGTTTCTTGGCTGCTGCCCTTCTTCAGACTGTAGATGGGTCAAACGAAATGCAATACTGCATATACGTTTGCTGTATTTTCTAAAACAGGTTGTTTGCCTTTTGAATAGTACATATATTCTCTAATCTAACGGTGGCCTAAGACTTTTGCACTCACTTTTTTCTTTAAAGAAGAAAAATCATGTCTTCTTACATTTATTATAATGAACCGATTTGATTTAGGGTGGCACGGTTGGCGTGGTCGGTTAGTCTTCTGGGGAGTTTGCATGTTCTCCCCGTGTCTGTGCCGGACTCCACGTTCCAAAGGCGTGCTTTAGGTCAGGTGGCGTCCCGGTCTCGCACCGGTGTCCTGAAAAATCCCCAGCACATGTCGACTGAAGGATTCAGATTCAGAAGGTTTGCGTGCCTGCGATCCGGCGTCCGACTCCAAGCGGTCCAAAGTAAATGCTGCGCTCTGTGACCGACCATAATGTAAAATGACTGCCGGGGCATCAGATGCGGCGAGAAACGTTTCCACTCCGAGGCCCGCGTCAGAGTTTATTAGTGTTTCTGATTGGAAATCATAACATTTTTTAGCTTAGTTAGGGGACGTGCCGCAAAACCCTCGTGTGCTGATTTGTAGAAAAATAATCAGTCTAACACGTCGCCGGGAAGGTCCTCGTTCTGTTTATTTCGCATTTCGGTTCGTCGTCGAACCTTTCCTGACGACTTGTTTATTAGTCGAGTCAAAACGCGTGTGACGTGAAGCATAACACGGGACGGGTTTGTTTGAACCTGGGCTTTGATGGATCGTTTCTGTAGGACAGTCTGATTCCATTAGGGTTTGGAGCAAAGTTTGAAGAGTTTCAGTCGTCTCTGTTTAAAGGCAGCACTTCAAAACGAGAGGGGGAGGGAGAGGAGTCGAGGGCAGAGCGGCTAATTGGAAGCAAATTCAGACCTTCTTTCATAATTTTTCATGACGTGTTTACAGTGCTTTCATATAATGGCACAGATACGCATTGTCCGACATCCTGTCCTTTCGGTCCTCGCTTTGTGCCTGCGTCACCTATTGTGCGCGCCGGAGCCCCGAACGGCCCTAATAAAATTAATACAAAACATTCGGCTTCAAAGCAGTGCTTTTAATATTCATTGAACTCTGAAGGATCGCATTATGGCGCTCGAGCGTTTCGGGTAGCATGCGCCTTTGATCCGTGCGGGTTGTGTTTCACCGGGGTTCGGCTAGATGACAATGAAAATAGTTGGCACTTTGTTCGGCCTGCCAAGTGGAAGCACACACTGCGAGGCTGCCGAGGTATGCGTCTGCATGCTCTTCCGCGTTAAGGTTGCTTTAAACGCAAACAGGTTTGCGAAGAAAGCGAAGCGAGGGAACGCAGAGAGGCTGGCGACGTCTGCTCGACCGGCAGGACTTAAACCCGGCGTTGCTTGTTGTAAGACGTTGTCATTTCAGTCCCCTAACCTCCCCTTTCCTCAGTACAAGAGGGAACTGTCTGTATATAGAGGACTGTATAATGTCTTTCAGGCAGCCATGTTTTGCACGAGGTTTGAAAACAGAGGCCCCTTTGTATGTCAAACCTCATGGTTTAATGGCGCTCCAATAAAACTGCTGCCTGATCATGGTATTGAAATCACAGGGCCGGAGAAACGCTTCCCACTCGCGCCGTCTGGAAGCGATCCTAGCCGAGGAGGTTACACCACATCTTAGGGCAGGCCGCATGCGTTCTCTGCCCTGGTATGCGCCTATGTGCGAGGAGTCATTTATAGGGGCGTAATCCGCTCGTATTAAGTAGGGGAATATGTTTTATGAATCGGGTTTTCTTACAGCCCCCAGCCAGCACTCTGTGGCCTGGCCAAACAGGTCGTGTCGCACCATCTAAAAGGGGGCCACCGGGACATTCAAAGAAATACAGCATTCACATTCAGGCCTGTTCACCAAGGCGGTACATTTTTAAATCGAACGGCTTTCTGATAAAACATGTTTGGGAAGTCGGGTTTGCTAACCTTTTACCGAGGAAACCGGGCACGCGGTTGGTCAGTCCCGTGGATGTCCGGAAGCTAGACTGGGAAGAGGAATTCATCCCCAGCGTCTAAACTTTGTGTTGCAAGCCTAGCCTGGGGGCTTGAACCCAGCACTTCAGGAACTGCCACAGGATCGGAGTGTACAGAGTTGTATGGTTCCATGATAGCGATAGAATATGTAGGTATAAAGAATGTCCTTCATTTATTTTTTTAGATTTCAACTTCAGAAGGAATCGTTTTTACGTTTTTCCCATTTAAACCTATTACAAGTACAAGCTTAATGCGGTTTAATGTCCTAAAACAATGACCTAGGAAAACCAAACTTCCCTCAGTTCCTTCTGAACATTAATAATCTCTACTACTGCAATGACAAACCTGTGATCCAAAAGGAAAGGAATCGTTTACACATTAAGCTTATTTCATCCCATGTAAACCTATTATAAGTGAAAAGCTTAATGTAGAACTGATTCCTTTCCCTTTGGACCCTTTGCAGCCAACTGCTTACGATCAGTAGTGATTGAGAGACGTTTGGCTGCTGTTTTAGTACGTTAACTTAACATGTTAAGCTTTTTACCTATAATAGGTTTAAATGGGAATAAAAAGATTTCAGATCCTTTTGGATCACAGCTTCATCATTTCAGCAGTAGAGGTTAATTATGATCAGTAGGAACTGAGAGGTTTGGCTTTCCTAAGTCATTGTTTGAGTACGTTAAGCTTTGTTGTTGTTAAGCATTAAGCGTTCTCTCTGCCGCCTAGTGGAAGAGCGCAGTCGGTCGAACCCGGTACACTGCTGAAGCTCAGTATCATGCTGGTCCCTTAGATGAAGTGCAACCTCCATTAGAACAGATCAGCTTTAGATACATGTTGTATATAAACTTTTCGTCGTCTCTCACCAACTTCTGGCCACTTTTGAGCGTCCATCTTAATACAGATGTATTTTTTGCACAAAGCATAAAATGTGGACCTATAAGTGGAATCGAATATAATTTTGGGAACCAGGTTTCGATACCCAATCCGACTCGCAACCTTAGCTACCTCAGGCCGCGAGGTCACAGTGCCGTGTGAGTTCAGGTCGCATAGGAGAGCCGCGGAGGTCAAACAAAACTGGCAGAAAGTACAAAAGAGGGTTATAAAAATCATCCTCGAAGTAAGAATTCGGGACGTCAGCAGGAAAAGAAAGCCTCTTTTGAAACGGATGCATAATCGGCTCGAGGACTCCAGCGTGGAAATGCTAAATAATGGAGTTCAGGTTTTGATATAAGACTCGGTGCCAGCGCAGGACGCTTTGATGTTAATGGAAACCACTGGGCAGCAATCTGCTTTACAGCACTGACAAATAACAGCTTCCTACAGCGCGGGACTGAACGTTAGGGCACGGCAGAGACACGTTCACTCCACATGCTCATTAATCCAAATAAAAAATCGCACTCGTCGTCTCCGATCTGGTAACGGCGAGACTGCAGGGTGGGCGCTCGCTGTTCGAGGCCCTGTCCTCGGTTATGTTAATGCTACCGGACGGCGCTCAGTTGTTTTTCCCTTTTCGTTTTTTTTAGTTCTTTTGAAGAAACCACATTGCATTTCAGCAATATGTTAATAAAGCATAGGTGGCCCGACATACAAAACCACACGGGAAGTTATTCCACATTATTATTATTTCAAACAGAGGTTCCGTGGAAAAGTTACCATGCTATTATTCTGTCAGACGGTTCTGGTTCTGATGTGAAGAGCCTCCTCCACCTTCAGCGAGCTTTAGCAAGTTTCACCTTTTGATTTCTTTTGTTCTTTCCCTTTCTGTTTTTTGGATATGCTCATTATGTCAACGATGGGCAAAGACAGCCTCGTGAAAGGGTCATCCGGCGGTGACGTAAGTCAGAATAACGCAAAACATCCCCTGTAGCGCAAAGAGCGCAAAGTGGGAACAGAAAATTGGCCAGACAAAAGACGTGCTGAATTTGATGGGCTACAGAAGGTATTTTTCCCCTCTTTTGGATACTTCTATGAGAGGAGCACGGTTGAGACGAGTTCTGTGATTAGCACAGGTACCGATCTTTATGATCACTGACTGACGGGCGTAATGTACAGCGAATGATCTAGAACGTAAGGCGTACGCGGCCGCGGATTGATGGGACAGGCACGGGACGGGAGGAATGAACAGATGTGAACTTCAGCGTGTTCAAAAAAATGTATAACAGAATAACAACTTCCTTTCTCGCAGCCCTAAAGAAAAAGTTTGGGCACATGTTATACATATGGATCCACTTTGGATTAGGTACGTCTCTCAAACCGAGCCTTTCTTCTCAAGGAAAGGAGGAAATGTAGGTTATAACGGGGAATCAAAAGAACCTCCCTGTTTATTGCGATAGGATGCCAGAGACACCGACATCTTTGAATGGATGAAAGCTTTGAGCTTTTTACGAGACAGGTGAAGGGAACATGTGTTAAACCACTGTACTCCGTCTGGCCTTGGTCAGTCGTGGCGTAAAAGAAAAGAGATTACAAAGAGGGCTAATGAAGACACTGATCAAAGCCTGTGATGGTAATGCGTAGCAGGCGTTTTCAAACCATCAGCCGGACGGGGCCGCAGCTTATGCCTTTCACAGACGGTGACAGAATTTTTGTCTTCAGCTGAAACCAATAAGCAACGGAACACCTTTCAACACCCTCCTACGAAAAGATTATTAGGTATCTGCTGACCTTAGGAAAAGCGGCGAGATTCCCAGTGTGCGCTCCATACAGCAGCCTTCCTACATATTCTTTCACTATGAAGTGCTGTCGGTTCATGATGTTTTTAGCTTTGGCTCCGAAGCACCTGGTGATGATTGGTATAGAGCTGAAAGAGACTTGGCAAGATTCAGTGTCGGAATAGGTTCAAAGAGCGATTGTGTTTTATATGAACTGCAAAGTTCTGCTTCTGATTTTCGTCCCGAAGGTGGTTTAGTGATTGTGTTACATATATAAATAAACAAATTTACACTGTGCATATACGTACACACACGTATGTACACATATATACAGTGGGGCAAAATAGTATTTAGTCAGCCACTGATTGTGCAAGTTCTCCTACTTAGAAAGATGAGAGAGGTCTGTAATTTTCATCATAGCTACACTTCATCTATGAGAGACACAATGAGGAAAAACATACAGGAAATCACATTGTAGGATTTTTAAAGAATTTAAATGTAAATCATGGTGGAAAATCTGTGCCTTCGGCTCGATAGTAATTTTGCCTCTCGCTGTGCAGAGGGTAAATGTGGTTGTCGCAAACCTCGCGTCGATCCAAATCGAGCGCTGGAAGTATCGGTGCGCACGGGGGCTCACGGCGTTGTGCAGTTGCGTGGTGTCGACGGTCGCGTTGAGTTCAACACACTGCACTGGAGATGGCAGGGTGGTGTGCGCCGTGGCTACCGGGAAACGCGGCGTGTGTCACCAACTACACGTTTTCGCGAGGGGGGGCGTGGCGTGTGTGCGGCGTGGCGTGTGCTGGTGACAGGCAGGGGCGTATGTGCCCACAGGGTCCGCCACACTGCACACGTGCGGGCCACACCTGTCATCTGGCTAATAGTCTGCGGTTGTTATAGCGGACCCTTTCACTCACACACATTACAAAGTGTGTCGCTACCTGGTCTTGAAGGGTCTGTAAGCAGCTAGGCTAGTCCACTCCGGACCTTGAAATGCCTTTTCTTACGTGTAGCCCACTTCCCTCTCTATCTCGCTCTGCCCGACGTCCTCTCTCTGTTCCGGTGTTGTTGGGACTCATGTGTCATGCTGGAAGCTCCAGCCACGTTCCATCTTCATTGCTCTCACGATGGAAGGATGTTTTTGGCTTTAAAAATCTCACATACTGGCCCTTCATTTTTCCCCCTAACACGTGATCAGTCGTCCTGTCCCCGCCACTCTGCAGAAAACATGGCCTCCCTATAACCTCGAACTATGTGGTCGCTCGACACTCCCTGTTTCCCCCATCAGACACACACACAGGCGGTGTGACGGTGCCGGTGTGGTTCGGTGGGGGGTGTTCTTGGGATGCAACTCAGCATTCTTCTTTCTCCAAAACATGGCGATGTTGAGTTTTTACCAAAAAGGTCTATTTTGGTTTCATCTGACCACATGATATTCTCCCAATCCTCTTCTGGATCATCCATATGCTCTCTGGCAAACTTCAGACAGGCCTGGACATGTACTGGCTTAAGCAGGGGGGGCACGCCTGGCACTGCAGGATCTGAGTCCCTCTCGGCGTAGTGTGTTACTGATGGTAGCCTTTGTTACTTTGGTCCCAGCTCTCTGCAGGTCATTCATCAGGTCCCTCCGTGTAGTTCTGGGATTTTTGCTCACCAGTCGCATGATCATTTTGACCCCACGGGATGAGATCTTGCGTGGAGCCCCAGATCGAGGGAGATTATCAATGGTCTTGTATGTCTTCCATTTTCTTACAATTGCTCCCACAGTTGATTTATTAACACCAACCTGCTTGCCTATTGTAGATTCACTCTTCCCAGCCTGCTGCGGGTCTACAATTTTTCTTCCTGGTGTCCTTCAACGGCTCTGTGGTCTTGACCATGGTTGAGTTTGGAGTCTGACTGTTTGAGGCTGTGGACAGGTGTCTTTTATACAGATAACGAGGTCAAACAGGTGCCATTAATACAGGTAACGAGTGGAGGACAGAAGAGCTTCTTAATGAAGTTGTTACTTGTCTGTGAGAGCCAGAAATATATACACACATATATACATAAACAGTGCGACCAGCTCTGTTAAGAGCCCTGGTTGTTCCAAACTTCTTCCATTTAAGAATTACGGAGGCAGCTTTGCTCTTGGGAACTTTCAGTGCAGCAGATTTGTTTGTAGCTTTCTCCAGATCTGTGCCCCCACACAGTCCTGTCTCTGAGCTCTACAGGCAGTTCGTTTCTCGTCATGGTTTGGTTTTTGCTCTGAT
The DNA here is from genome assembly GCA_025084515.1 of Ancistrus triradiatus. NCBI lineage: Eukaryota > Metazoa > Chordata > Actinopteri > Siluriformes > Loricariidae > Ancistrus > Ancistrus triradiatus. The sequence continues at coordinate 1,795,195 of JAJAGP010000011.1, read as the reverse complement.
ATGCATTGTTAACTGTGAGACCTTATACAGACAGGGGCGCGTCCTTTCAGATCATCTCCAATCCACTGAATTTACCACAGGTGGATCCAGTCAAGATGCAGAATTGTCTCAAAGATGATAGCAAAGAACTTCAATACTAATGTCCGTGTGAAATTTCAGTTTTTCCTTGTTAATAAACTTGCTAAAATTTCAGTTTCTAACATACTGTGTTCACTTTCTCATTAGGGAGTGTTGAGTGCAGAATGACTTTAATTTTGTTTTATTTTTAGCACAAGACATAACAAAATGTGAAAAACAACGTAAGGGTATGAAGAATTTCGAATGCATTGTATATATTTTTGTCGTTCTCTCTCTTTGGGACTTTGTGTTGTCTTTATTTGTAGTCTATGTATTATTTTTTATTTTTTTATTTGACTTGTTTTCTCTTTTAATTTGTATATTTAGCTTATTCTATAGCTAGTATCTTCTACTTCAAACTTATTAACTAATTATGTAACTTGTTTAATTCTTGTGCATAACATCTACGCTGCCCAAGGAGTTCGGGTCCGATTTTGAGCCTTGGTCCTCCCTTATTACATTTAGGAAGTTTTTCCTTGCCACTGTCACCCTAAGTTTGCTCAGTCAGGGCTTTGGGCAGCTTTGTGGCAATGCTGAGTTATAAAACTCGCTTTATAATAAAATAAATCTGACTTGATTTGAACACCAGTGCATCATCTTAGCCTCTTGCAAGTGATATATTTTTAGGTTTAGATATTACTGTGTTTAAAATGCCCAGAAATATAAGTTTATTTGCTTTTCCCGCTTACTCCATAATTCCTCTTGCCACAGCGGCAGCTCAGACTTTAATTCTAGTCTGGACCTGTGATGCTCTGTTATTTTAACAGTTATTGTAACCATAATGTCAAATATCTGATGAAAAACAGTATTACAGAATACTGTTAACCCTAATTACAAGATTTTAACATTTAGATAAAGCTATTCTCATAAAATAATAGGCAAACCATATAAAAAAAAACCTCTCATTCACACCACAATGCGTTTTTTAAAAGAAAGAGGTTACAAAGTGGTCTGATTAGGATACTGGCCAAAGCTGGTTATTTTTAGCAAAAACTACATACTGTGTATCAACAGTATTCATATTCTTTATCTGAATGCATAAATTATTATGTTTAAAACAGAAAAAATAAGCTGTAAACGAACTACACTGTATCCAGCTAATCATGTTTTTTAGTTCACGGTCAATCTGACTCGCTATGTAAACCTCTTTTAAACAAAATGTACCGTGTAAATGAGTTTTAATAAAGGTAATTCACGCTTGGCAGTGTGTACGTAGTGAATGGACAAAAGCTATGCTAGAGTTTAATGTCATTAAAGGCGTTATATTTGTGTTTATTTGTGCGTATTGTTATTTTTCCATAACACCCATACTGTGTGAACGACGCAAAACAAGTCGTAACTTCCGGCTTTCGGTCCGCTTCTCAACACGACACGTTCCTGCCGCTAAGCTTTTGGGAAATGTAGTCCGTCCAGCTTGGAGTGGTCGGCGTTGTAGCCGAAATATTACGCCAACTAACGAACGGTTTCGCTACTAGAGTTTATATCCCGCGTGACATTGTGAATGACGTAAATCTTTCCACGGCTGTTCCTCCGCGAAGGTTTGAAAAGGGTTTGAGGAAGTGACCGGAGACTACATTGGCCGCGCCGGCGCGCACCGAACGCGAGGCAGTGTAAACAGTAGTGCAGGAACATGAAGAGATCGGATGACAGTGAGAGGGAAAAGAGGAGAAAGGTATCGCTTGCGGTTTTCTCTCGGCTCCACACGCAGCACACACGCTTGCAGAGTTTGGGTCACGCGCGTTTGTGTGGGTGCGGACCCGCAGTGCATGCGCTGGGTCTGCGTGGGCAGCTTTTTTTTAAAATCTCCAAACGTGCGCGTCTCTCCCATCGCTACGTTTTTCTGCTCTTTTGCTTTATTTTGGGTGCCAAACGGTCGGGAAGGTGGCGCGTGAAAGCCGAGCTGCACGATGATGAGCGAGGCGAAATAATTCGTGACAAGGAATGCAAGCACGAGATATCTCGTTCCTCCCTTGTTATAATCAACCCTAAGCACACAGATCAGGCTGTTTATTGCTTTCTGCATTTTGTGTTTGTGCAACAGTTTATGCATTTCACACTCGAACCAGAAATCCTCTCATTATAACGGTAGTTTAGTGGAGTGTGAACAAAGCGTACACCTGTACACGACATGTCCATCACTCACACCTGTCTTTATGCCCATACAGATGTTTACAGTCTTGTAACAAAGTTGGGCCAAATGATGTGTTGATTTCAAAACGAAACGCAACATGTGCACGACTTGGCTGCACTACTTTTGCGTGCGAGTTATCCTACCTTTTGTCTTTATAACGTAGTGAAAAGTGGGCGTGTACAAAGGTTTGAGTTCAAAAATTCATTTCTATTACTTAATTATCTTAATAATAGTTGAAAATTTGCAGCATTAAACAGGGCTGCAAGGTGTTCCCCAAGTCCTGCGTGGTGGGCTTAGTGTAAAGTTGTGTTAACCGTAGGTTTGCAGTCACGATTGCGTATTGTGTATTGTTTTTTAATTATTGAGCACTTTCTGTACATAAAAGCTTGTTTTGCTTATGGGACACTCTGTATAATATTGTTTAAAACATATAAAGTTATACCTTCCTCCTAAATATATCGAAGTGCAAAAGTAATAAGATGGCGTTAAGTATAAAATATAATAATATAAATATCTCCTCCTGAGCTAAGAACCAGTTGCTGTCAATGACAGTTCTTAAGGACCTGCTTTCAAACCGGTCTAATATTAAGAGATATGTTCTTCAGATTTCTCTCTGAAGGTGATCCTGCTGTTCCTGACAGATATGGTTTTTTTGTACATTGATCTTTTTTTGACTTTTCGTTATCTGTTTTGTTAGTCAGTCATAAGTATGTACAGTAGGCTGTAAACGTTCCACTAACAAAGCAAGATGGTGAATGTTATGGTAAAGACACTCGTGTATTTGTATAACGTAAGGGACACCTTACAGTCCTGTTGAAGATTTAGGTTTTTTATTTTTTATTTGTCACATGCACAAAGTACGGTGAAATGCAAAGCGGATGCTCCGTGGACTGTACAAGAGAAAAAAAGATAAGTACAAGAAATGTAGGCGTAAAATAACAATAATGATAGCAGTAAAAAAAAGGATAAGGTAATATGTGCATGGTGGGAGAGGAATCTTCAATAAGCAATATTACAGATTGAATTGCAATATAGTCAAGTCAGATCTATTTATGTAGCGCTTTTTACAATGGAGCATTGTCTTAAGCAGCTTTATGATTTTAGAAAAAAATCTCCTAATATAACCCCAAATTGAGCAAGCCTAGGGCGACAGTGGCAAGGAAAATCCCTAAACTTTATGAGGAAGAAGCCTTGGGAGAAGACTCAAAAAGGGACCCAACCTCCTTGGGTGGCGTAGATGACAAATCTAAGAACGAAACTAATTTATCTAAACTAAGACGTCATATACAGCACAGTGCAAATTGAAAGGTTAAAGTGTCTGAATGAGCAAGTGCTTTGAGTGACTGTGTGTTTATTTTGCTGCACATTTCAACAAACTCTAATTCATATAAAGGTAATTACGTTCTGAGGCTTAAACAAGCATCTGGTGGTACTAGAAAGTGCAGAGATGCCGTACTTAAGCTGTTTAGTTTATAAATCAGCATATAATTTCTGAGCGGTTAAGGTGCTGGACTGTGGATCAGCAGGTTGAGGGTTCAAATCCCACCTCTGCCAGAGTGCCACTGTTGGGTGTTTGAGCAAAACACTTTAGCCGCGATTGCTTTGATTGTTGCATGTTGTCACTCTGGGTAAGGGTGTGAAGAGGGTTAAGGTACTGGATTGTGGACCAGAAGATCAAGGGTTCAAATCCCACCTCCACCACTGCTTGGGTCCTTGAGCAGAGATTCTAAGATGGTCTGGATAAACGACTGAGCAGGCATTTGCTAAATTACCTAATGTATTCGACATACTGTATCTGAAAATACCCCAAACAACAATGTGCTTACTCACAGACCTAAATAAGGCATCATTCTGATTAGTAATTAAAATATAATCAGTAAAGTCCCCTATACCTTTCCGTAACCACCTTCCATGTCACATGCCAGGCTAATAAGCTCACATTCATCGATGTATGCTGGATGATATTTGAAGTAGAGGGGTTCAAATCCCACCTCTGCCAAGCTCACACTGTTGGGTGTCAACTCACAATGGCTTGGATTGTCCGATCGTATCAGTTGTGAGTCACTCTGGATAAGGGCGTCTGCTAAATTATGTGAATGTAAAGGTAGAGCGGATGCCAGCTGTTCATGTTACTGATTTACACCAATATCTGGCACCAAATACTCTAAAAATGAAGTCGGGTTTTGAATTTGTGTTGAACTGTGGAGTTTGTTCCAGGCAGGTTGTGTAACCGCCACTGTTTCCCAGTGACTTGGACTGGGACGTATTTGGACTAGAGGGGAGGAATGTGGAAAAAGTCTTTGCTAGTTGTTTTTACAACTTTAAAATAGGGATTGGTGGAAAAAAATGGAAAATTCGGGGCCGAAACTGAACAAAATGTCACCCTAATGTTTGGCTGAACCTGTGTTCTTTTTGCAGGGTTTTCATTAATAAGAAAAAAGTTGAAGAGACAATCGATTACAAACGTACAATTAAAAACAAATCAACATTGAACACCGTCCTCTTGACAATTCAGCAGAACAATATCTGCAAACGCCCAAATGTTCTCCACAGCCGACATGTTTGCTGCACGGTCATCAAAAAGGTCACTTCGCGATAAAACATTTGGTCTTTCCACTTATTTTCGGCCATCCTCAGCCGAATGGCATCATTTGCCGAATATTCGGTGCATCCCTACTTTAAAACTGTACGTACAATTCATATTTATTTGGGTGTAACCTGGATAGAACATTCGAATCGAATCTCTCGAGTTTCTAAAGTTAAATAACCCCTAGCTGACCTGAATTCGTGTTTATCTCCCATCTTCTTGGTCCACTTTCCCCTCTTCCACTGTCTCTGCTTGTCTCCCGTTGCCTTTTGTTTTTCGTCTCTGTTTTCCAAAAGCATGTGTTTGGACCGTGTCTGACAGCAGTGGAGCTATGTAGGACGTGGTTCCTCCTGTTTACTGAAAATCAAAAAGCTGCGCGGATCAGATCAGGCCCCGGCGCGCTGATGCTTGTGGCAGATGGCTCGCAGATATTCGCAGCAGATAGGCTTAAAAGCTTTACCTCGGCTTGTGTTTGGACGGACGAAGAAATGAAGAAAGTGGAATTATCGCGGCTTTAATGGCCGCTATTCAGGCAGGACGCCCAGAAAACTCTTCTGCAGCTCTCTGTCTTTGAAATAACGCACTGCGAGTACTACTTCTGCTAAAGCCTGCCCGGGGAAGCGCGTCCTTTGTTGGACCTCGCCATGTTTTACACTGCGTGCCATCGTGCCTGTGCCTGTAGGGTCGTGAGTTTCAGGCCCAGCTCTGAAAAGCAGGGTCTTCAACCCTTAAATGCTTGGATTGGCTGAATCACCGGTGAAGACGTGTATTCGGATTACACCATTTAAAAATGTCGTAGTTGGGGTGGAATCCATTGTGGCTAAGTGCACTTTGTAGGTACACCTCCCTGTTTCTGCACTCACTGTCCACTTTATGCAGTCGAGGCTTGAAAAGCAGCTGTACTGTATCATTGTAGGATGTAGGCTGCAGATTTCAGTGGAGACACATTTGCAGCTCGTCTTTCGGACGTGGCCTGGCTTGTCCTCGCTCTCCCCCGGTCCTTCTCAGAAGAGACTGCGTGCAATTTGTCGTTTAAGGCTTTTTGTTGCCTGGTCCTCGTTTCAGCTTTGCCAGGGATATCCTAACCATATGTCGTACATATGCCCGATGAAAAGCCCGTTCCAATTATCGTCCTGTACGGGAATACAGGCGTGTTCGTTGCCTAACAGTGTGCTATTGACGTATATGACGTCTCGCTTTAAGGACAGGACAGTCTAAGCAACTGGTTTTAGGTTGAAAAAGCCGAATTTTTTCCTGTTCTTGCATCTTACGCTTGTAGCTGTCGAAGGATCCGTTGTTCCCTTTGACACGTTCTGATTCCTGCTTGATGGCGTGTTGACAGCCTAACCCTCGCGCTGTGATGAAATATGCTTTTGACACACTCAAGTGTGGATTAGCGGAAAAAAGAAGCGCGAGGAAAAAAAGATGAAGGCCGTTCTCGCCCGAGCGAACCCTAAGTAATGACGGCAGAGGGTTGCCAGATGTTCAGAAGCCTTCTCCTTCCTGCCTGCCTAGCAGTGCCTTTTGGATCGTTGGCTTTCTGGGCTGGTGCGTTTGCCCGAGCAAGCTGTTTAGGCTATTTAATTTCTAAACACTCATTAAAATGGTTTGTGTTCCCCTTGGCGATTCGGATAAATTAACAACCGGCTCGGGCTACAGCCTGATTATGTGAGCGCACAGCCTGTCCCTGCATCGATCCCCCTCCGATACCGAAATGGCCTCCTGTAAATTAGTGTAAAGCTAACGATTTATGGGCGCTCGCGTCCAGCCTGTGTCGTGTCCGAGCCGATGTTTTTAACGCGCGGCGGCCTAATCAGCAGCTTTCTTCGCCCGCTCTCTTTAACGAGTCCATAATGGAGAGATAGGGCTCCTCTACGTTCCTCTCAGGAATACAGAAAGCCACCTGCGTGCCGCGCCGGATGTACGTTAAGCGGCAGACAGGCAGAGCAAGAAGGAAGCATAAGGCAGGTAATGCGGCGTTACTCCCGATTTCATCAGCCGCCTGTCAAAGACCAAAGACGGAGCGGAAGGGTTTAGGGAGGGAAACAAGGCGGCGGAGGGGAGCTCGGAAAAAATACCGCCCCGGCTGATAATGATACCATTTACACTAATGGAGGCAGCAAATGAAGTACCCCTGCTTTATTACCACGGCTAGGTGGGGGCACTTCCAGCAGCATTCCTAATGGCCGCGGTAGCCAGTATTGATCAGGCCATCATACCGCTAATCCACACACATTGCAGCCTGCCACAATGAAATGTCAATCCTGTCACCATCGCCCGTAGCTACACCGGCACGCTGTTTGTTCCCTCGCGAGTTGGCTTCCTCGGGGCCTTGATTTAAGGGATGGTTCGGGACGGGGAAGTGAGAAACGAGAGAGGACGTACGTGTACGTGAATGCTTAAAGCCGTAGCTGAATAAAATAATCGCACGGCAACCGTGGGTTTTTAATTCACACCAGGCGAGGGAGAGTGACACAAACATAGCAGGTAGTGCTGCTTAACGCGATGATGGACAAACAGTAGCATTTGGTCGGGTGTTTTTTATTATTAAAAGGGAAAACGGAGCGGGAGGCGGGGAGGTGTATCGGGGGCCGAGTGATTAAGTGAAAGCAGTAGGGTTTGTTTAATTAAGGACTAAGGCATTATCTGCTCTCCTGCTTCTTTATGGCCGTTTGGTTGCTGTTTGAGTTTAAGTAATGATGGAACTGCTGTCTCCAATAATGACCTTGTGCAGTAAATAAGGACAGGCTCAGCTGCCGTACGGGTTGCCAGGTCTTTGTCTGGCTTTACCTGATTGCAAAACGTGGGAATTAACATAAATGATTCGGCAATGCAATGATATTTTATCGTATCGTGATCAATTTTGTTATGGATTCTGAGCATAAGGAGGACATCGTCGGTACTTATAGGACGCTGAAAAACTACGTTTCATTATAAAAAGCGGAATTAATCTGTTTAAATAAAATCCACTTTACTAAGCTCGAGCTCATAGGTTTGAATCTGTCGCTGCTGGTGCGTTTTGATCGTCATAAATGTCGTGCATCGTGAAAATGTTCTTAGAATTATAATAATTGCTGAAGGTGGGTTTGGGCTGAGGATATGTGATGAATGTTCGCATATCAGTCGTACAACATGGTGTGTGTTTTTCCTGACAGTTTCAGTGCTGTGCAAAAATCTCAGGCCACCATTAGATTAGATACACCATTGTTTTAGCAGCGGTATAGTCGTTATATAGAATTACTTTCCAGGCTCGTTATTAGAATACAACCAGAAAATGCAGGTTGATTTGCAGTATTGAAAACAGATTCTGTAGAGTATTTAGTGTGACCTCCCGTTACTCTTCGACAGTGATCAAGAGTGCTTTTTGGAAGGGTATCAGTCAAGAATACTTTTTCAGAAGTGGAACGGGGTGAAAAGGCTAAGATGGGAACAAAGATGAGTGGAAAAAAGGATTATAAAGTGACGCATCATTGAATATGCTATATACTGTCACTTCTCAAACAACGAATCTAACGGAGGCCTAAGACTTTTGCACGGTCCTAATCCTAATTATCACCTGGGATATCTTCTAATATTGAAAAAGAGTTTATAGTGTTAGCAGTGTTAATCGGACTCAGTTATGAACATAAAGCAAACGTATCATAGCGTAAGAGATATTTGCTGATATGCATGCTTAACCCTTTAAGCAGCAGGGGTGTCCACATACTTTTGGCTATTGCATGTTTGTGTTTAAATAGTACTCTGATTTATTGATTTAACTCTGGAGCTTTGGGTGGCATCACGACCAGCTTGTTTAGCGACATGCTCGGTGCCTTCGTGGACTCGCCCTCTGCCCGGCCCTCGTTGTGAACCTTAGCGTTGGCGTTTAGCCTTTCCCCCCCGTGTATGAGCACGTCTAGCGCTAACCTCTGCTAATCAAATGCTTTAGGGGAGCACTCATTCAACCCTCTCATTATGAATGCTCGTGCAGCCATAAAGATGTATATTTATACGGCTCCATCTCACGGCCTGTCGTGCCGGTAACTAGTTATTGATCTGGATATTTAGTCATTTCTTTCTGCTCGGCCATCAATATCCGGCTAACGCGCTCGCGAGTGTGTGTGTGTGTGTGTGTGTGTGTGTGTGTGTGTGTGCTTGACCCCGGCCCTCGCCTCTGACTCGGATCCCATCGGAGTTTAGTTGATATACTATTCTGAAAAGCAAATCAATGAGTGAATATGAAGTTTGCAGTGTAATATAGGGCGACCCTGGGGCCTGGGCTGCTCGCATTGATCCCATATGTAGACTGAGCCTGATTTGTCTGTCCAAAGACTTTGCTTTCTATATCATCTGCACACTGTTTGGGGAGGGGAGGGAGATCACACATCTGCCATGACTTATGTTTGGTTTTTAAGACCGATATCCTTTATTATTCATGATCCTTTACATTCAAAACGAGCGCCTTTGGAGATATGGATGTGGCTCCAGGAGCTAACATAATAACAGTGATATTTTATTCTCTTAACTACATATTACTACTACATAACACACACACACACACACACACACACACACTCCTATAGCAGCGCTGCGGCCTTTAATGTCACAGGCAGGACTTATAAAACCGCCTCTGGATTAACTCAGAGTTACCAGCAGGGGTGGAGTCGGGCCTTTCATCTGAATTAAGGTCATCGTCCACTTAGAATGCTTCTCAAACTTCCAAAATTAGAAGACATTGTTAGTAAGAGAACCACAAACAGGCTGATTATGGAGAACTGTTGGGTCCCGGGGCGTGACGGAAATCGTTCAAAATCAGAATGAACACGTTAATAATGCGTCAACAGTTTTTGGATGGCGTTGATCAGTTTTTTGGCGCTTCAGCGATGCGGTGCGTACGCAGGGCCACTGCTGAATGTTCCTGTTGGATTTTGAGAATGGAGTCAAATAAAATAAAACATGAATGTTTGACTTCATTAAGTCCTCTACATCACTCATTTTCACAGTTAGGCTGCAGTGTAACAGCGTCAGCATTTCAACTTGTGTCTAAATGTTATGATTTTTTTTCTTGAAATACTACGACTTTATTTTCAAAACATTATGACTTTATTCTCAAAATATTAAGATTTTATTCTCACAATATTATGGCTTTATTCTATGAATTCTGTGCCATTATTCTCAAAATTCTACGATTTTATTCTTAAAATATTACGATTTTATTCTCAAAATACTGCCTTTATTCTTGAAATATTACAGCTTTATTCTCTAAATATTTAGATTTTATTCTCAAGATAAGATTTTATTCTCAGCATATTAGGACTTTATAAATTCTATGCCTTTTCTCAAAATATTGCAAGTTTGTTCTCTAAATTCTACGACTTTATTCTCAAATATTATGACTTCATTTTCAAAGAATTACAACTTTTTTCTCTAAATATTGTGATTTTATTCTCAAATTATTGTGAATTTATTCTCAAAATTCTTTGATGTTATTCTCAAAATATTGTGGTTTTATTCTCAAGGATTGCAACTTTATTTTTGAAATATTATGCCTTAATTCTCAAAATAAAATATTACAAATTTATTCTGTAAATATTAAGATTTTATTCTCAAAATGCATGGCTTTATTCTAAAAATATTACCTGTTTAGTCTTGAAATATTATGACTTTATTCTCAAAATTCTATGACTTTATTCAGAAAATATTATGATTTTATTCTCAAAATACTGTCTTTATTCTTGAAATATTACAGCTTTATTCTCTAAATATTATGATTTTATTCTCAAGATAAGATTTTATTCTCAGCATATTATGACTTTATAAATGACTTCATTTTCAAAATATTCCAACTTTTTCTCTAAATATTGTGATTTTATTCTCAAATTATTGTGAATTTATTCTCAAAATTCTTTGATTTTATTCTCAAAATATTGTGGTTTTATTCTCAAGGATTACAACTTTATTTTCGAAATATTAAGATTTTTTTCTCAAAATGCATGGCTTTATTCTGAAAATATTACGTGTTTAGTCTTGAAATATTATGACTTTATTCTCAAAATATTATGATTTTATTCTCAAAATGCTGCGTCTTTATTCTTGAAAATTACGAGTCTGTTCTTGAAATATTACAGCTTTCTTCACGTAATACTACACCTTTATTCTCAAAATGTTATTTTCTAAATACTATGACTTGATTCTCAAAATCCATCAACAACAGAAACATTTGAGTGTTCCTTCCGTCCTACGCACCACACTCATGAAATCCACCTGCCTAATATTGCGTTGGTCCTCCTGGTGCCGCTAAAGCCGTGTTCCTCAGACGGTTCCTGGAGTTCCTGTTCTTACTGACCCATCCAATTAGTGCTCGTCTGTCAGCGTAGGTTTGATCAGTGCTAATATATCGTCAATAATCAATATGCTTAGTAACCATTGTGCCGTCCCTCAGGACCTCTGAATACACTCTAGATGGATGTGGTGTTGGTAGATACGGACGTAGATACACATCAGCCTCACAAACAGGGTCTCACTTTTTGTGGTGATTAACATTGTCTGTGTATCACATGCGTTGCGTCTCGCTGGCTTTCCCTCTGCTGTGTATTTGTGAATAGATTTTCCTCCGGAACAGCTTACCTTTGCTTGTAAAGTGAAAAGTACTCGAAGGCAGGCCTTTGCCCACCATCTGCTTCTCATCGCCGGGCCAAAGGCCCACATTGGATCCAGCTACAGGAGGCCCCTTTCACAAGGCCCTGTAAACACTAACTGTTAATTTGTACATCATAACTATAAATAGGAGGGGGGTAATGAATGTAAATGGAGGTACCTGGCTTGTATTTGAGTGGTAACCCCCCTCGGAGTTGGCGGCGGCAGCAGAGGTGCATCGTTCGTGCCAGTTAGGAAATCTTAAGCATGGCACGATCCACCTGTCTGCGGCAGTGAGAACAGGCCAAGTCTGCTTTATAGACTGGTTTTATGGCGTCTAATGGAGCAAATGGCTTCCCGTTGTTTATGATGGAAGTGGCTTTTATTGTGATGGATGATTGTTATTGTGTGTTACCTTTTGTTATTGCTGTAAGAACCTCCACCGAGCGCAGATGTACGACTCGGTGGGTAAAGTACTGCCCTGGATAGCTTTCAAACTCCTGGAAAATGCGTGGTGGGAATGAACAAGTCCATCCCGAGTCGTACGGAGAATCTCCTCTACTTGACCTGCGAATATGTGTATCAATTAACATTATGTAATTAAATTAGTTTGAGGTGTGCTTCACCAGGCCAGAATGTTTGGTGGCATGTGTGGCTTGTTTAATGTTTATTTGTTCTGTAAATTCTACGACTTTATTCTCAAATGTTATGACTTAATTTCCGAAATATTACTTCGTCCTCTAAATATTATGATTTAACTCTCAAGATGTTACGACTTCATTCTCAAAATACTGCCTTTATCCTCGAAATATTGCAGCTTTACTCTCTAAATGTCACAACTTTATTCTCAATGTTATGATTTATTCTCTAAATATTCAGATTCGATCCTTTCAAAGCTGTTTTCTTAGTCTGCGCATGCGCTCAAGCCTAACCACCGCGGTTGCCAGGTCCGCTTGTTCTAAGGGCCTGGCTTTATTTGGGCGCTTTTTCCCATTGTGTGTTGCGTTCGTTTCCTGCTGGATCTGGCAACCACGGAATCAAAGGCGGCTGTCGAACACTTTGTGGAGGAAGCTTGCTTACCGCAGTGGTTGGTTAGTTTTATTTACTTACAATTATAATATATAATAAAAGGCAATAAAAATCGCTCAACTCCGGGCGTTGCTGCCATGAACAGCCAGTTGATGCTCCAGATCCTCGAGCAGAGGCGGGAGTTTAACGTGTGTCTATGTGTTTAACTACCTTATCGGTCGTGTCTTCGCTCGCTCGTTAGCTCACGGTTGGATTGGAGACTCTTCTGACTCGGTAGAGACTTTTTTCGTGTACGTACCTGTCCTATTGTAAGTAGTACTGCTTTGTTTGCGCACTCTTACCTATAACTGTATAAACTGGTTCACGTTCATTCGTCCCGTCTCTTTCATCTTCTGCGTTTGTCCCAATGCTGTCTCTTGGTGGATTTTTGGCTTCTGTCAGGCAAAAGGTCCATCGTAGCGTCCTTTTAAGTGTTACGCCTTTAACTTGCGTATGGTGAAACACAGCGTACGTAATTTACACATCGTTTGCACGCAGTTTTCTTATGAAGTACCTTTGATATTTACATTACAGATGCATAAAGACTGATTATTTTGTGTTCTGCGTTTAGTAAGTTTATCTGGTCGTCCGTGTAAACTCTTTCTGGTGTGTTTGTGTTACCAGAGTGAGCATGGTCGGGTTCTTGTGTTTCTTTCCTTGTTTGTTCATTAGTATAACTTTGCCCGATGCATTTCAAGGTTAGACTCGGCGTGCTGACAGTGTGACGGGCAGTCTGTCAGAAACGTGGTGTGTGTAGCCGTGTGATTTCCTTCACGCCATGCGAGACAGGGACAGACAGCGTGTGTGTGTGTGTGTGTGGCAGTGTGTATGGCACTCGAGTGGTCAGTGGTGCATAACACTTGCCTCTCAGCACTGTCTCCTCTCCTCTTAACCTTTGACCGTTCAAACGCAGGCGGTTCCTGGATGTCGTCGGCTTGTTGTCGGGCTGCTTGTCACGGCTCCTCTGTCAGATGCAGGCTGCCTTAAGTGTTCTCTCGCACCCGTCCTGTCTTTCTCCTTCTTTCTGTTCAACCAGGCATAAGTTTAGCCAAAGCTACTGTCAGCCACATGATCGGGCTCGCATTAAGTAAGCGCTCCGTTCTACCTGGCTGTCTGTCCGTTTGGATCCGATCGCACAGCGGGTCATCAGGTCAGGAGATGCTGCTTGGGTGATGAGCAGGTGCGCCCCTGTCTCTGGGTGAGACGGGTGTAAAGAAGGAGCCCCGGTACGCCCGAGTTTTAGCCTCCACTTTTCTGGGACCGACATGGACACTGACTAGATAATTAGTCCTTATAAGGCATATTTGTACGAGAAAACTGTGCAAACGATACGTAAACACGCCACAGATCGCTGAAAACACGATTATGCTACCATCTACCCAGCATCCAAAGCCTAAACTTTCTAAAAATTTGACCAGCTGTTTACTGCCGATTGTTAATGGATTACCTGTACTGGATTTTGTAACGTGACTGCAGTGCTTGGCGTGCATTCAGCAAACTGACCCTCTGTTTTCTGGTCTTACTTTAAAGCCTCACTAGGAGTGCTGTTATTAGGGATGGACTGAATAGAATTGTGGCAGAAACCTTGAGGAAAGACTAAAATTTCGTTAAGCGGGAGACACTAGAATACAGACCTGTAAAACTTTGCCAGCGTTCGTGCAGACTGTGTCATGAACCAGTCTTAAGAAGCTTCATGAAGAGAGCGCCCCACATAGGAAGCAGGCAGCAAGGGCGCTCGCTAGGTAATGAGACAAAGCGGAATCTCGTTTCGTTCAGGTGCTCCTTAATAAATATTTAATTCCCCTCTTTAAAAAGAAGCCCTTCTTCCACACGGCTGGCGTGTGTGCTGCGTTTATAAAGAGCGCCTCGCCCCACGCTGGCACCGCGTCATCAGAAACGTCGGTGTCAATTATTCGGTCTTTTCACTTATGATAATTCCGGTTGCCAAGTATTCAACGCATTCCCAGTGCCAGTGATGTGAGCGTTGTCATTACAATACGTACTATCGTAATGATGAGAGATTCTCCGTGTGCGCCCAGGCTTTGGCAACACACCACTCGTTCTAATCTACCCCCAATTCCGCTCGCACACGTCACACACACTTCCTTCATCCCGTGCCGAGCCCGTCGCCGTTCGGAAGCTCTTCCGCCGCCCTGTCACAACAATACAGATTAACGCGGACGCTCTGGCGTCTTATCGGGCCGCCCAGGATTCTGCGCCGCCCTGTCCTCCGCTGCCAATTACACAGCGGATCATTAACTTCAAGGGTTTAAACGTTCCTACACCGGTATTACCACGCTGCGCTCGGTCCCTGACAGATGTAGCCGCTTTAATTTTTTGGCCGTCACTTAATTAATTTATGTATCGTCTCTCCCCTTTACGTCGTTCCCGGTAATCAGGTTTGCCATGCGGGCGGGAGAGGAGCGTCTCCGTTGTCATGCTGCTGATTTACGCAGAGGTTCAATCGGATAATGTATTCAGCGCCTGAAAGGTAAACAGAAGATAATTGAGCGTGTGTGTGAGGAAAACAGTCGCTGGCTGACGCGTTAGGTTGGAGCCTTGACTGTCATTGTGCTGTGTATTTATTTATTTAGTTCTTTTTTGCTTCTGAGAGCTGGCCGGAACCGTCGCGCATACGGATTCAAGAACGCTCATCTTGAAAATTTTCTTTTTTGTTAAGTTAGATGTGAACCTTGAACTAATGAACCTGCAAATGCGCTTTTAAAATAAATGAGAAATGATTTAAATAAGTGCAAACGCTGGCTGGCTGGAAATGTTGCGTCTGTCTGGTGTTAAGTGTGACAGCAGTGCTGAGCCGAGCCATAACCACAAAAACTAACATGACAATAATACGGAGAGTGGAACGAGGTGAAAAGGTCATTGACGTCGCACGTACATTGTAAACAGCTTTAATTAAAACCACAGTGGTGTATCGTACAATACACTAGTTTTGTCTTTGCATCTTTCGTACGACTTGAAACACTTACTGATAACCAAAACGTTGTTTTTTGCCTTTCAAGACTGTCTTTGATAAAGCTATAGGAGAGTGGAGTGTTACTGTGTTGTTTTCTGCCTGTCTGTGAAGCATGGTGGCAGTAGTATCATGGTCCGGGCCTGTTTTGCTGCATCTGGGCGGCAACAATGACTTACGAATTATATCAGCGACTTCTAAAGGAAAATTACTCAAACACACAAGTCGTTCTAGGTTTAGCCACAGAAGCAGAGGTTCATAAACTTTTGCCATGCGTACGAAATATTTGTGGATTTTCCTCAATAAATAAATAACCAAGTATAATTTGTGATTTGCGTATTTTGCTTCTCATTGTGTACTTTTTAGGACTTGTTGTCAATCCTTGTGTTTATTTCAGTTCGTGTTTATTCAGAACTATTTGCACTGGTGAGCTTTAGCCTGACGCACTGCTTTGTGTATTTATGCTGTGAGTGTGTGTGTGTGTGTGTGTGGGGGGGTATGTGACTGATAACAGTCAGTCAGTCAGTCAGCAGAAGGCCATAATTCTCCCTCGGCCCCGCTCTCTGCTCGGTCCACAGTGCAAATTGAGCGGGTTTGACCGCCGGTCATGTGGCATTACACGGGTCAGACGGAGTAATTATTCCTAGGCTGTTGACTACACGGCAAGATGAATCGCTTTTGAAGAGAGCGTAATGGGGGGCTGACCCTCGCTGACACCTGCATTATTTCACCCTCGCCTCCGACTCCCGTCTCTCTCGCCCCCGCGGTGCCCGGCAGCCGTGATTTATACCTGACCGGACACAAACGAGCGCGTGGGAGCGCGGCAGAAGGAGGGCGCCGGCGCTCGCCTGCTTGTCTTCATTATCGAGCGCGAGGAGCTGTTTAAGGGAGGACGTCGATACACACGTGTTTGGTTTGACTGGTCTGCTCGGCCAGTGAGAGGTGACGGATGGCCTAAAGGTTCTGACGTCCGTACGCAAATGGAGCTCGCCCGGTATTTGTCGGTAGAGGTAGGGCTGGGTATTGGCAAGGGGGGCGTAACGATACGGTGATGTCACGAAACATTGCGATATTCCACGTAGTTCACTGAAAATATCAGCTGAAATAAGTTGCGTCGTCTTAATCTGTAAACTGTACGGCGCCATCTACAGGAGAGGAGATTGTAGTGTTCTGGTCGGTAATATCTTCTGTACACTCAGAAAAGCATATCGTCTATCACGATACGATACAGTATCGCCACATTGCCCACTCCTAGCACATCACGATAATAAGCATCGCCATATATTTCAGTCCGTTTATTAGTACAGCCATATTCCCAATATTACAAGGGTGTGACCTTAGAGAATGCCCGCTTTCTTCTTTATTCGAGCACCCCCTAAATGGTCGGCTCGATTTAGATGGGGTGACTGTGCTAGAAAGGAGTTTGCATGTTCTCCGTGTGTGTGTGTGTATGCTTTACTGTAGGTCCTGTGTTCTTCAGATCTCGAATAATATCCCAGAGATAATGAGAGAGAATATTATGAGAGAATTAGAGAATGTTTTACCACCGTTAGACGAATAGCTGACGATAATTGGAACCAGATGTTAATATCCTGTTTATCTTTAAATCGGGCAGGTTTCCAGATTGAGCTTTCGTAGAGGCTCGTAGTTTTTAACGAGGATAAAGAGGCGAAAGGCCAAACCGTATGCGATGTTATGCGGTACTGATTTTATTAATGGATACTACGTCTACTTTTATATCTACTACTGTTTTTATTGCCTGTACAAGACAGCCCTTTGCCGAGAGTCCAGTCCTGAGTGGTCACTAGGTGGCAGCTGGACATCATGAATGCGTCCTAATAAATTCGGTACGGTTTCGGTCCATGGTCTGAACTCCTTCCTTTTGCTCTGGGTGTAAGAGGCCGGACCTGGGTTTGAACCTTGTGGCAAGGTTACTTGATCGTGCTGCGGACTGGCGCTCTGCCCTGGGTGAATCCCGGGCAAAGATTTCAGGATTTTTGGGCAGTGCTGCAGCTCTGCTGATAAAATGATAACTAATCACTGGTATGTGATCCCAGTCAGTCCGAAACAGACCCCCATCACGTTTTCTGTTCTCCTCGAGCCGCCGCCGTGCCTCTCAGGCTACCGAGATGACAGAGGATTAAGTTATTCCGTCCCCGGTTGAGTATTCCCCATTGTTTTGGGCTGACAGAGGGAGAAATAAATAAAGAAATGAGATTACCAGTGCAAGAAAGTTGCAAGAAAGGTGTCGGGCGGGGGGTGAAGAAACAGCACATTCCATCTGTCATGTCTGCTGGATTCGCTAATGCCGTTCAGACGACGAGTCTTCTTGGAATCCGGTGGGAAACCTTATAAACGTGCCGGATTGTTCTGGGTCCGGAGGAGTGGGAGCTGCAGCCTGCATTTTAGATTAGGAACGACAGCCCGAAGCATTGTCGAGAGTAAATGGAACTTCAATGCAATTCTGTTCAATAACGCGCCTCCTTTTCCCCCCTCCTGTTCTTCCCAAAAGACCCAGCGTTGGAGTTGTAACGCTCAGCGGACGATGAATAATATTCAGGAAAGGCAAGCGGATCAAACCGGTCTTGTGACTCACCCAGATTTAACATTGACCGTAGTCATATAGTCTTTTTGTGCTAATGTAACGCAAATCTGAAGGGCGTTTGCACGAGGAAATGATATAATAACGTATAACAATGCTACCATCTACACAGCAAATTACAGGGTTCTACACATCTGGCTGCACCCAACCAAGAGGGAATGAGTCCAGTTATAGAATCACTCATTTCCAGAACAGGAGATGCAGGATAACCTTATAAACATTTTAAATCTTCAAAAAAAGTAAACAAATCATCATAGTATGACCTATATAATAGTTATGGCAGATGAAATACAGATGCTAATCTTTTTTAATTTGACCAGCACTTTATGGAGTTAAGACAGATTTTTGTTTCCGGTTATAATCCGTTGCAGGTACACGGCGCTTACCTGCACTTCCAGGCTTTATAGCGTGCCAGGCTCATGTGGCATGGGCTCGTGTGGTGCTGTGGGTGGTAGTGTACGGTTTGAGAGTGTGAGAACTGAAGATCCTGACGTTCAATGCAACAGTTTGCAATTTTATGATGATTTTCAGAGCATCTGCTTTGTTCATGCATTTTCTGTACGTAATATTTGTTTATGAATATAATTTAAAAAGCTACAACTGCACTCACTAAAGGTTAAGCAAGGTGAGATCACGTTGTAATAAAATGTCAAATCTGAAACTTTATATACCTCATTGATGATCTGTAGTGAAGTTTTGCATCCCTTTTCATTATCGTTACGTAATGTGACCGGAGTTTGGTTTTTGGGGCGAAGCGGTGCAGGTGTGGCGTGTAACGAGTTTGCTTGGAGTCTAACCAGCGTGACGGTCCTGCAAGGAAGCATTTAACACCTCAGCAGCTTATTGATCCGCCCCGTGAATGAGAGAGCCAGAGTGGATGTCTGGACCTCGGGCTGGACCCTGCCCTTGACTCTGCCTCCCTAAGAGACCCCGGAGGATGACCCACCCTGGCCAGAAGTGCTTCCCTAGGGCTGAGTGCACTTTGCAGCAGGATATTGATTTTGGGGGGGATGTTGGGGATAGAGCGATGGAAGACAGACCGGACGCTGCGGAGGAGGTGACTTCTCCTTGACTGCCGCTTGAGGCCGGAGTGGCTCCTCTTTTTAGTGTTAATCGCAGTCCTAACGCTTTACCCGGCACCCTCGAAGACGTGAAATGTTTGGACGTACCTCTAGCTATACACATCGAATGGATTTCGGCACCTGGTTCAGATTTTTCCGCAGCGAAAAAACAGACACACAAAAACTTCTTCAAGTGATGAAGACGTGCTTTTGATGCTCACAGAAAAACCATATCTGATTTTCAAAAAGAAAGAAATGAGCATTCGTGTCTCATACAAGAGATTTGATTTAGGAGAGCCGTATTTACACATCGAGATTACTTTTACTCAAATATTATCTCATTATTCATTATTGATAATATTACTAGTATTTTTCAACATCGTCCCGAACCTGGGCATTTTATAAGCGAGTGTAACGGCGCTCTGGGAACAACAGAAGACAAAATAAAGCACTTATGTGCCGAGTATGAAAGCAGCGGAGAGGCAGACTGAAAATACAGGAGCTGCTCCGTGAGGCGCAGAAGCGACACTGATTAAAATAAAAGAACGTCTCATTTTCGCCATCAGAAAAATCATGTTTGGTGTGGAAGGTACCATCGTTATAGACGAGCTCGAATTGATTTAGTGTCCGGATAGATCTCACGAAAAGGGAAGCTTGTGCTCTAGTTGACCTGTTGCCACATATTTGTGCTTTCTTGCCAGTCTCGCGTGTGGGCGCACACTAATGCCCCTTCCTAATGATGCATGAGTTAGGGTTATCATCGGTGTTATTAAACCAAATGTTCTGTATTGTGAAAATTCGCACCTCGATCCGTGTCTGGTTCGTGTTACCTCACCTACGATGGCGACCTCTGACAGGCGCTCCCTTTCCTTCTTCTGTGAGGAGCTGCCAGGACATCTTGTTCTGGTTTTAGCTGGAGATAGGTGTGAAACCGTGTCAGCGCTGCATACGGCGGCCACGCCTTCATGCGGCGAGCAGGTGCGTTTGTAAAAACTAGAAAACCTATCTGGAGGCCTGTAACTTTTGGAATGTGGATAACTGTGTGTGAGTAAAACGAACAATGACGTACGTTCATCCCCTCGCTCCTTCAAGAGCTTGACGCTGGGGCTATTCTTCATCTCTCATTCTTCTTCTCTACACCACCTGGATGGGTTTTGTCATTTATAAACCATGGTACTGCACTGACAGTGTGAATATGACCTCCTTGGGAAGCCGAAACTGTAACCGTGTACTAATTAGTACAGTTTGGGAGGCGGCCTCCCTGCAGAGAACGTGTCATCGTGTTCTGTTTTGTTCTCCCCATTTCTGAGCGGGTTTTCTCCAGGTGTTCTGGATTCTCCCCAAAAATATGCCAGTAGCGACGCCCGTGCCCCCGAGAGGCACGGCGGAGAGGCGGTGGGTGAAACCGAGTGAATAAGTAGCAAATTCCTGCGAGACGTCGTCTTTACTTATTGTTTAGAAAGTCAAGCAAGCGGCTGAGCTCTGGCTTCCCAAACTGATCCCAGTAGTCGGATGCCTCTGTGTTTAGAGCACAGCCTGTCAGCGGGGTTTGGAGCATAACCTGGAGCCCTCTGCACCGGCACCTTTAGCGGATGTTTAGTGGCTTTGCTTTCTCCTCGGTTACCTGGAGACTCCAACACATTGACTGCGCTTCCATTTTGACGTGTGTGTGAGTGCACCCGTGTGTACGCTTGTTTGAGGTGTGTGTAACGGCACTTAGGTGCGGAGTTTTCACGGGCCGGTCCCATGCTGTCACCCACCGGTTTCAGCATGAGGTACCCACGTTCCTCCGCTCCCCTCCTGTTTGCCCAGGTGTTTGGACTGATCTGTCCCTCACCACACTGAGGCCGTTGCCTCACTCTTCCTGCCCTCCGTCACATCCTCCCTCTCTCCTGACACCGGCCCCACACATTCTGCACCCGGGCACCAAATGAGAGCGGTGCAGAGGGTGTGTGTTTGAAGATGATGGGCTCTGTGTTCCAGTGTGAGAGGCTTGTCATAACGTTTGATTCACCATGACTTTGTTAGGTTTTGTAGCCTGTGGTGCAGAAGCTGCGATCGTGTGCGGTCCTAACGCTGCTTTGTCACACACACACACACACACACCAACGTGCCACTGTCCTAGGATATCGCTTTTTAATAAGTCACTGGGAGATGATCCGTGTCCGATGTTCACTCCCTCAGACATGGCCAGTTGTGCCTGTGCGGAGCCTGACCAGGCTGGTAACCACGGCCGAGCTCTCGGCTCTCTGTAATACTGAGCTAGCTGAGCCGCTCAAGCCCTAAACCATGACTGGTACCTTCCAACGGCAAGATTTTTTTAATTAATGGGTCATGCAATTTGCTGAAATTTGTATGTTTTTAATTGTTTTCTTTTGCATATGTTTTATTTTACTGTATTTTGTTATTTTATTTTAATAGTAGTATTTATTTGTTTTATTTAAATGTATTTTTATCCCAATTCAATTCACTGATTGTTCTTCATACTTTCATTATTTATTTATTTTATTTATTCTCTTTAATTAATTTTTTAAAAATAATATTTTATATAGATATATATTTTTTATCACAATTAAATTCACTGATTATTGTTAGTACTTTTTATTTATTTGATTTAATTTTATTTGACTTTATTTTATGTTATCGTATCTTATTTAAATAGTTTTATATTATTTATTTTATTTTATTATATTTTTATCCCATTTCGAGTCACTGATTGTTCTTACTACTTTTATTATTTATGTTTTTGATTTGTTATTTTTATTTATTCTTTTTTTTATTATTTATTTTTTCCAATTTATTAGCTTTGATTTGACTACTTTTATTGTATTTTATATTATTTTATATTTATCTTAATTTATTTTGATATTTTGATATTATTTATTTTATTTTATTATATTTTTATCCCATTTCGAGTCACTGATTGTTCAGTTGTTATTTATTTATTGATTTTGTTCTGGTCAAGGTGATAGACATTTTATTGATATTTTATTCTGTTTGATTGGATTTAAATAGATTTTTTAAAACTTTATTTCTTTATTATTTTAGTTTAATATTTTTATATTTATAATATATTTTTCCCCAATTCAATTCAATGATTGTTCTACTTTAGAAGTTTAAATTTAATTTAATTTAATTTAATTTAATTTAATTTAATTTAATTTAATTTTACTTTATTTATATAGCCCACCACTGTGGTGAGCCTGTGGTTCGAGGCCTGGCAGTGCCTTACGGTCATCGTACGGGCATGACTGGCTGTGCCAGATGGAGGGGAGGCCGGTCAGGGGATCGTTCTGTGGATTCGATTCTGCATCGCGCCTGAGTTCATAAAGTCGTGTGTCAGTGTCTGTACACAATTTCAGAGTATCAAAGGGTAATATAAAGTCAGGCCGGTCCGTCCTGTGATTTATGTTTTTGACTTCAATAGTGTAAGTGTGTGTGTGTGTGTGTGTGTGTGTGTGTGTGTGTGTGTGTGTGTGTGTGTGTGTGTGTGTGTTTGTTTCAAGACCCATCTGTGCAGCTTGAAGTTGCTCTGTCTCCTGT
>JAJAGP010000011.1:1655000-1770000 GCA_025084515.1 Ancistrus triradiatus | reverse complement strand
GCGACCGAATGGTGTAGAGTTGTGAAGATGTTTTAGTTTCTCAGCAGCTTTTTTCTTTTATAAAAACGTTGATTCTTTCTTACAGTACCTAATGACGAGGTCTCTAACAATGTTAATTAGAAGTACAACCCTCGTTAACTCAAGCCCAGGACCTGTACTCGCAATTATTAGGAGTTAATTACTCTCTCCAGCTCCTTTTAGATCTGCGTTTGGGATACGAAGCGAGACCATGCTGTTTTACTTGCTTCAGAAGCTACACGAGCATCTCAGTGATGATTTGTATATTTAAAGATTTTTAAGATTTTAAAGTAAAGAAATAAACATACCCGGCGTACAGTACTGTCCAAAAGTATTAGACCACCATTAGGCCTGTTTTTTAGCGATGCTGTAACGACCATTTAGCTTGGAGCTTCTTGTCTACGATTTTTGGATTCGTCATTTACACCGATCTTTGTTCCAGTCTTTGTGAGCTTTGAGGGACGGGTCACATTAAACACTAACTCCTGCATATAAACTTCATGTATTTTCTGGTGTATCCTAGTAAAGGGAAAAATAATTCTCCATGTTCCATTATACCTTTACTGTAACAGTGCTATATTCTAGTCTAATGGTGGCCTAGGACTTTTGCATTTGACTCTATAGAGCTTGTTGATTTGCCACCTTGTGTTCATTGTACCATAAAGCATTGTGGTTTTTGACGATCTCCACTCTGTTTGATGAGCAGAGGCGGAGGCTCCTGCAGGAGCTCGGTGAGCAGAAGATCCCCTTCCTGTCACCCTCGGACCATGGGTTCCAACAGCTAGTAAGCATTGGCCTTGAGCTATTAAACCTTAATGACCGAGAAGTACACAAGTTCTTTCCTTAAGTAACAGCACTGCTAATGTGATAAAAAACACAAGTAAAAGTTGAAGTATGGCTTATGTTTTTTACTCAAAGTATAAAAGAACATGCTACTAAATGTACTTAAGGTCAAAAGTGTTTATTTAAAAAGCCTTTGCTTGACTCTTGTTTGTACGACTAGCACATGAATCATCTGCAGAAAATCATACAAATAATGTTGCCATCTTTAGATAAAATCTTCAGACATCAGGAACCAAAATATCCAAAAAAAATACATTTTTTAAAATAAAAAATACTTATTGAAAACTTTTAGAAATAGTATATAGTTTTTAATATAGCTCTTATATTCATCACAGAAATAGAGACATGGATAAAACTCTTTTTAGTTTAATAAAAAGTGTATAATTATTCTTGGGAGTACCTCTATGATCCCCAAAGAGATGCACCTGCTCTGTAAGAGCTCCTCCAAAAACAACCAAAACAGGCTTACCTCTTACCCTCAATTATAGGTATCCTGTTTCAAAAATTGAGTCGAGCTTTTTTAAAGAAATACGTACTTTTTTCATTCAGTACATTTGGATGTACTTTTATACTTCTACTTGAGTAAAATATATAAACTTCGCCTTTTTCCGGAGTGTTTTTATCGGATTAGGAGTACTTTTGCTTAACTAAAGGACTTTTGTACTTCTGCCACCCCGTTTTAAAAATAAAAGTAAAAAGTACGAAGTCACAGTCAAGTTCAGCACAGATCCCTAACAGGACCCCCTGTGTTGTGTGTGTTGCTGCAGTGGGACTCGAGCTACTCAGGATTAACGCTGCAGCAGGCAGGCAGTCTCCCCGTGGGCCTGGACGAGCGCGTCCAGTCGTCCCTGAGGACTCTGCGGGACCGGGGATGCCTCCTGAGGGACCTGGTGCGCATCCGCGAGCGCGATGTCTTCACCGCCGTGTCCCGCGCCCTGGTGGGCCAGCCCGGGTGCACGTACCGCTACCTGGACACGCGCCTCTTTACCATCCCGTGGCACTGCGAGGAAGACGAGAGCAACGAAGAGAAGGCGTGTTGCGACGCCGGACTGAGGGCCGCCTGCAAGGCCTTGTGGGAGCTCAACCAGTTTTTCTGTGCCGACGTGAAACGCCATCAGAACGCGCGGGCGGGCAAGCGCAAGCGCGGCGAGATGGAGGACGAATGCGAAGAGTCCACGAGCCAAGGCTCGGCCCCGGACCGGGCATGCGAAGAAAAGGAGGAGGAGGAGAAAAAGGGACGTGGCGACGATTCGGACAGCGGGCAGGGCTGCTCTCGCCTGTCTCCTCTGGCGTCGGCGTCCGCCACCATCCCGTTTAACATTACTCTCATTAACTACATGGACCCGGCCAACATGAGCCAGCTCAAAGAGGAGCCCTATTACGGCATGGGCAAGATGGCAGTGGGCTGGCACCACGACGAGAACCTGGTGCCGCTCTCACCCGTGGCTGTCTACAGCTACAGCTGCCCAGGAGAGGCCAAGGCTGAAGGTAAGCTTATGTGGCACTCCTTACTTACTGGCAGTGCCCTCTTTGGAGGGCTAATGGACCCTGCCACACTGCACAAAATGTTCAGGAATGGTTCACAAAGAACTCTAGGTGTTGCCCTGGCCTCCAAATTCCCCAGATCTCAGTCTGTGGGATGTGCAGGACAAACAAGTTGATCCTTGGAAGCCCCGCCTCAAGACCTACAGGATGTCTTGGTGCCAAGTAGCACAAAAACCCCATCAAAAGTCCACATCAGGTTTTTTTACGTTTTGATCACATCCTGCTGTTCTAAAGAAAAGTTCTTAAGACAAACACTAAGAAGTTCTGAAGAATGTTCTTAAATGCAATTGAAGTTCTCAAATATTATCTTATCGAGAAAATCCAGAGGACAGCAAAATGGAGGAAAAATATTCAAACGAGCGTTCGAAAGATTTTAGCAAGCAAGAAATAGAAATGAAGAAAAAAATCCACTGAATCCACTTTGAAAATGATCCTGGCCTTATTTATAATGAATAAACTTTTTAAAGTTTGGTAAATTTTGTCATCTCTTACAGCCTCAGATGAGTGTGAGGCTATCGTAAGGTTAGGAAAACATTTAAACCACTTGTTCTTAAAAAGAATAAAGAAAAAAAGAATAATTCTTAAAAATAATTATTCGAAAAAGTACAACTTAAGCTCAAATCTTATCTTAAGAAAATTCCTTTTAAGAACAAAATGTTTTTATAATACCTCTCTTAGAATTGTTCTTAAGGAAAGAAGATCATTCTTAAGATTTTTGGCTTCTTAAGATTGAAGTTTGAATATTTGCGTTACACATTGTTATAATGTTGTAATATAATACAAAATGTTATTATAATAAAAGTAGTATTTAAAATTACGCAAAAACATAAGAAGTTCTCAAATATTATGTTAAGAAAATATTCTTACAAGTGTATTATCTTATGAAAATGTAAGCTATCGTAAGGATTAGGAAACATAAGAACAAAACGTTTCTAAACGTTTCTAAATCTCGCTCTTAGAATTGTTCTTAAGAAAAGAGTTAAGGAAAAAGGAGCATTCTTAGGAAGTTATTTGAAAAATAAAAATTTTTGTAACTTCTTTCTTAAGCATGAAGTGAAGAAAAACATGTTTAAGAAGGTTTTCTTTCTTAAGACACCTTTGTGAATCCAGTCCCTGGGTTTCTGAATGAAAAAAGATCATGCTTAAGAAGTTATTTGAAGCGTAACAATTTTTCGTAACTTTTTTCGCTGCGTTTTTAAAACCGGACATCTTTAGAGGTTTTCTCAGGCCAACAAACAAACATAGTCTAAAGAGAAGCACCTGCTCCAGCCTGGTTCGTCCCATATCGGAGGTAAGGCTGTCGTAGCGTGGCGTCTGTGTTTCTGCTGCTCTTCAGGCCAGTCTGACCTCAGTTCGTACCCCTAACAAACGCTTTTCCCACACACACACACACACACACACACACACCAGCTGCAGTCCTGAAGCTCTGCAGATCAGGCAAAATAGATTTGTTACCATGAGGATCGTCTCCCTTCTGCAGCATTTGGTTGTAGCCGCCCCTGAGGACCGGTCCTGATCGATCTGGTTAGTAATGCAGTAATGCACTCTGAAGTGAGCACAGGGCTGCAGAGCTTTTAGAAAGCCATTCTCATCTTGGCTGTGTTTTTTTTGTTTTGTTTTTTTTCTTGCGTTTTCTCCGCGTCTCAGCAAAGTTCCTTTCATCAGATTCACCGGGCGACTCGAGCTAAAGTACGAACTTTTACTTAAATATACGTGTATTCTTTCTTTCCATGGGTGTTTTAGCAATGATGAGCGCCTGAAGTCCTCTACATCCGAATGCATTGGTTTGGTATGTTCCCCCTTTTGCTGTAATGACAGCATGCGCTCCACCAGTTGTACAATTCGCCGATCCAGCGTTAGCGTCATGTTAAAGTTAAGAGAAATGATAGAAAAAAATCTGCCATATATAGCTTATTCAGGTCTGAATGACGGGAAACTAGTTGGAGCGAACACTTGCGACACCTGCTGGCAGAAAAGTCTTTTTAAAATGAAGCGTTGTCTTAAAACAGCTTTCTTAATTATTATCTTCTATGCTCTAAACCTGATCCCAAACAGAGCATCCCAGGGCGACAGTGGCAAGGAAAATCCCTAAACTATAGCTGTAAGGAAGAAACCTTGGGAGGACCGAGACTCTTTTTGAGTCCAGATGTTATATGTAAGAAATTGGCGAACGTTTAATAAATCTAATAAATACATTTATAGTAATAAATAGACATTAAGATTGAGAACTTAATTTAAAATATATACATTTACATTTACAGCATTTAGCAGTCACCCTTATCCAGAGCGACTTACAATTGGTACAGTCTTACAATCCAAGCAATTGTGGGTGAAGGGCCTTGCTCAAGGACCCAACAGTGGCAGCTTGGCAGAGGTGGGATTTGAACCCTAGATCCTTCTGGTGCAGGTCTTCCAGAGTCCAGTACCTTAACCACTAGGCCACCACATATAATAATAACAATAAAATATATTAGTAATAGGTAAAAAGTTGTAGAAAATAAGGAAAACTTTTGATGGCAGGGCACGCTCACTTAACCGGAGGAACATGATCTCGGAGAGAAAAGAGAATATGTAGTTAGTTACGGTTCATCTAGGCATTTTAGCAGGCACCCTTATGCAGAGCGACTTACAACCGATCTTACAATCCAAGCAATTGTGGGCTAAAGATCTTTCTCAGGGACCCAACAGTGGCAGCTTGTCAGAGGTGGGATTTGAACCCTAGACCTTCTGGTCCATAGTCCGGTACCTTAACTTGCTTGGGTTTAGCGGATGACTGTCAGCGCTTTGGTTGCACAGCTCTGAGATGCTTTCGGTCATTACCCTGCTGCAGTGTGCCGGTTCCCGTATTCTGGTTTAGAACAC
The DNA here is from genome assembly GCA_025084515.1 of Ancistrus triradiatus. Classification (NCBI taxonomy): domain Eukaryota; kingdom Metazoa; phylum Chordata; class Actinopteri; order Siluriformes; family Loricariidae; genus Ancistrus; species Ancistrus triradiatus. The sequence continues at coordinate 1,764,732 of JAJAGP010000011.1, read as the reverse complement.
ACGGCCCTGGCTGATGTCTTCAGACAGAAAGCTGCATTTCTAATCGAATCATGCTGCCGCTCCTCTGAGAGCTGTGTCAGGGAACATGGGGCTGAAATTAAGTTACTATTTATCCCTGCTAAGCAAAGAGAAAGGCCTGCTCTGCTCTGCTCTGCTCTGCTCTGGGCTCAGGCCTCTGAGAGGAGTTTAGTATTGATTTTTACCCAAAGCTACCCTTTGCTTGATCATTTCTTCTTTGGTTATTGCTCTCTCTCTTCCTCTTTGTCTTTCTCTCGTGCTGTTTTCTCACACCGGTAAAAGGTGAGAGAAAGGAAATGGAAAAGGTTTCTCCTGATCCAAACACTGTTTAGCAGGGAGGCCAGTGTAGGAATGATACCCGTATAGTTGCGATTTTTAAGAGGGAACAAAGGATGATAACGTACGCTTTCTTATTCTTACCATGTGTTTTTGTAGCGGAAAAGTCCGCGGAAGAAAAAGAAGGACAATCTTCAAATGAAGGAGAAAAGGCCGGCGAAGGAGGAGGAGGAGGGAGCCGAGAGGAAGAGGGGGAAGGCGGCGACGAAGGGACGAGTAAAGAAGAAGAACGGAAAGAGAAGGCATGCTGGCGCGTGGGGCTCAAGGTCGCCTGGGACATCCACACGCCCGGGCTGGCCCTGCCCCTACAGTCCGGGGACTGCTATTACATGACAGGTGCAAACACATGTTAACAGTTCATGATTATGCAGTGCTTAATTCTTCCTCTTCTTATTATTATTCTTCTAGACATTTCTGTGATTAATACAGCCCGAACCGGTTAATGTATAGACGCGGTCCGAACAGCGCTACGGAGATAATCACGCTGTGTGTTTTTGTCCAATTTAATAGAGTTAACTTTAAAAATTAAAAGTCTCACATAGAAATGCATTGACGGAATGATGATTCAAATCGTGGCCAAAAGTATTGGGACACAAACCCTCATGTTACCAAAAGTATTGGGACACAAACCCACATGTGTTCAATAGTATTCGAACACAAACCCTCATGTTACCAAAAGTATTGGGACACAAACCCACATGTGGCCAAAAGAATTGGGAGACAAACTCGCATGTGGCCAAAAGTATTGGGACACAAACCCACATGTGGCCAAAAGTATTGGGACACAAAGCCAGACATGGCCAAAAGTATTGGGACACAAAGCCAGACGTGGCCAAAAGTATTGGGACACAAACCCACATGTTACCAAACGTATTGGGACGCAAACCCTCATGTTACCAAAAGTATTGGGACGCAAACCCTCATGTGGCCAAAAGTAATAGGACACAAAGCCACATGTGGCCAAAAGTATTGGGACACGAAGCCACATGTGGCCAAAAGTATTGGCACACAAAGCCAGACATGGCCAAAAGTATTGGGACACGAAGCCACATGTGGCCAAAAGTATTGGCACACAAAGCCAGACGTGGCCAAACGTATTGGGACACAAACCCTCCTGTTACCAAAAGTATTGGGACACAAACCCTCATGTTGCCAAAAGTACTGGGACACAAACCCACACGTGGCCAAAAGTAATAGGACACAAACTCTCATGTTACCAAAAGTATTGGGTCACAATCCCTCATGTTACCAAAAGTATTGGGACACAAACCCACGTTACCAAAAGTATTGGGACACAAAACCCACGTTACCAAAAGTATTGGGACACAAAACACATATGTTACCAAAAGTATTGGGACACAAACCCTCATGTTACCAAAAGTATTGGGACACAATCCCTCATGTTACCAAAAGTATTGGGACACAAACCCTCATGTGGCCAAAAGTATTGGGACACAAACCCACACGTAGCCAAAAGTATTGGGACACAAACGCATATGTTACCAAAAGTATTGGGACACAAACCCACACGTTGCCAAAAGTATTGGGACACAAACGCATATGTTACCAAAAGTATTGGGACACAAACCCACACGTTGCCAAAAGTATTGGGACACAAACCCACGTGACCAAAAGTATTGGGACACAAACCTACATGTTACCAAAAGTATTGGGACACAAACGCATATGTTACCAAAAGTATTGGGACACAAACCAACACATGTTACCAAAAGTATTCGGACACCAACCCTCATGTTACCAAAAGTATTGGGACACAAACCCTCATGTTGGCAAGAGTATTAGGACACGCCTCTGCACACCAAAGGTATTGAGACGCGCCTCTGCACCAAAAGTATTGAGACACATCGTCAACAGTTTTGGGACAGGTTTTTTGTTTAAAAACGTATACAAAGAAAACGTGCATTGTTGATCATTGTTTACGCATAGAAATAAAAAGGAATGTCTTTTGTCAAAAGTAAAATTGCTAATCAAAAAATAAGAAAATCGAACTCTGAACTGTCAACTCAGTATCGTGAATCGAATCGTGAGCAGAGTGCATCCTTACACCCCTAGTTCCTGTTATCGAAATTATAAGTAGTAGTTCAAAACATTTCTGAAAGGTCATGCTTCACTGAAATCTTGCTGCGTTCCTTAGCTTTCGTGAATGCTTTGTCGTATATTCTTGTTCTTCCTGTGGGACTGTGCGGCTAAGGTCCTGGCCTGTGGACCAGAAGGTCCAGGGTTCAAATCCCAACCTTGCTTGGACTGTAAGATTGTATCAGACTTGAATGTGAAGGAATATCGCACTGAACCTGACAGTCACGATCAGATACCGTGGAGTAGGGCACGTAGTGGATCTGACACTCATCCCTGCAGCCACGTTCCAAAGTCTAAAGCTTAAAAGAAAACCTTAATAGAAAACAGGGAGGCTCTCAGAGCAGCGAAAGAGGAACTGTGTCGGAAAGGATGAAGCGGTAAAAGCAGCGATGCCAGCGCTGAACTCTGAGAGAGAGCTAGTGCAGGCCTCGGTGCTGATTCTGATGGCTTTAGCAGATGCGCTGGCTTTAAAGTCGTGCCATAGTCAAACTGTACACATGGAAAGGGTCTTAGACACACACACACACACACACACACTTTATAGCTCACAGTGAATGCTTGATGACCTCAGTAAGGACACTTTTTATGTTAGTCATTTGCTGTGTACGAGCATGACTAATCACAGTCGGCTTTTTTTGTATGCACACACACACACACACACACACACACACACACACACTGTGTCTCTCTTTAGGCTGCTCTTTGAAATCAGTGTGTCTTAGCAAGGCCTGCTTTCTCCGATCAGTCTCTTTACACGATGTACAATTTAAACCGTGGTCTCCTGCTGAAGAATTAAAGCCAGCACCAGGTTTGCTCTGCCCCTAATTTCCCCGAACCCTTATTTGTCTCCGGCCGCTAATGCCCAAACCACAGAGTGCAAATCGAATCACTTGTATTTGCACCAAATGGAATTTAGGGCCCGGTTAAGGCAGGAACGATGCGGCCGAGCCTCGGAGCGTAATAAGATTTCCAGTTTCCGGGAGTGGACCCGCGGCTTGACCCGCAGATTTAAAAGCCCGCCCCCTCACGCCGACACGAGGCGAGCCTGACGACAAGAGGGGAGCGATAGATATTTATTATGGGAATTTGTTTCGCCTCGTGGTTCATTCAAAGCCTGTGAGAGGGCCCGGGTCGAGGGCGAGCCCACATTATTGGATATGGAGCGCCCTTAAAAGCATGTGGTACCAGAGGGAGGGATAATCGGCTGGAAGGGAAATGAGCAGACATTGGCACTTCGTTTTTGGGCTTTTCCCAGTTTTTGGGGGGGTTAGGAGAAAGGGAGGACAGGTTAGAAACATTCGTGTAGGGCTGGGATACATCAGTGTTAGAGGTATCGTTCCATACGGTGCTAAACCCACTGTTGAATGTCTCAGTAATAATAGAAAAGATCTCTGGTACACGATGATATTATATCGTTATCGGATTGATAGTGGAAAGTATCGCAATATGAGTTTGACCTCATATCGCCCACCCCTAAACCATCGCAAGCTCTCTGCCGGTCGTTTACCTTTAGTCATCTACTCAGTCGTTGCTGGGGCTTGAACCCGGGACCTGCTGGTCTGTAGTCCCTTCTTGTGAAGTGGTGGCCTGGCAAACTGTAGCCGTGCCGCCTCAGTGCCAGTTACACGAGGAGCAGTGCAACCCTGATGTGAGCAGGCTTTTTGTGAGCAAATGAGCCTTCATGACTTTTCTGGACCCGACTGTAGGTTATTTTGTTTGTTTCTGTGTGCAGACGATCTGAACAGGACGCACCAGCACTGTGTACTGGCAGGAGACACGGCCAGGTTCAGCTCGACTCACAGAGTCGCCCAGGTGAGGCGTCTCCAGGTGTCCGATCAGCCAGACAGTACGTCAGTATTTAGTACGTCAGTGCTTGGTTTAACTTGCAGCCGTGGCTGAAGAGGACTAGTTTGGGTAACACTGTAAAATAATAATAGCAATAAACAGCCTGGTATCTGTGGAAGGTCCAGCATTTCTGTTGAAATTATTGAACTTTTACTATAATGTGTCTTTTTATAACGCAGTCCTCACGTTTGCTTGTGGTTCTTTATCCTCCAGTGTGTGACGGGTAACTTGGAGTACATTCAGAACCGCTGCTCTGAAGCTCTGGAGAACTTGCACTCGGATCCTGAGACGGGCACCGTGTGCCTGCGCTCGCTTCTGCCCTCCACCCTGCAGCGCGTAGAGGACATCCATAACGAGGTGCGTTTAAAGCGTACGGTCGTTAGCGACGGGTCGTCCATGTTCAGTCCATATCAATGCCTATGGATTTAGAATGGGACGGCCAATAGGTCCTGCAGGTCTAATGCGGAGGTGTCCCAATACTTTTGTCCATATAGTGTATGCCAACCATGAAATGCAACCATGAAATTTTCGTTTCTTTAAAACAGAATGTAAAATATTTATATATAAAATTCAGATTTAAAAAGGATAAAATAATATAAAATTATAATTTTATTTATATATTAAATATTAAGTATTTAATATAAAATTAAAGCAATAGAAATAAATAAGAATAAAGGTGCAAAAAGAACAGAAATCAAATGTTTAGGAAGAAAAAATAATCTAAAATATTTATATATAAAATTAAGATTTGAAGAGAAAATAGAATACAAAATAAAAGCAATAGATTTAAAAGAGAAGAAATTAATCAGAATAAAGTTTCAAAAAGAATAGATAAACATTTTAGAAAGAAAAAAATATTAAAATGATAGAAAATTAAAGCAACAGATATAAAAGGCAAGCAATCAATCAAAATAAAGGTGCAAAAAGAACAGAAATCAAAATTTTTGAAATAAATAATAATATAAAATATTTCTAGCTGAAATTAAGATTTAAAAAGTGTAAAAAAAAATATAAGCAATAGATTTAAAAGAGAAGAAATGTATCAGAATAAAGTTCCAGAAAGGACAGAGAAAAAATGTAATATTTATATATTAAATTAATACTTAAAAAGAAAAAAACAATACAAAATTAATTAAATAGATATAAAAGAGAAGAAATGAATCAGAATAAAGGCGCAAAAAGAAATCAAGTTTTTAGAAAGAAAAAAATCTAAAATATTTATTTATAATAGTAAGATTTAAAAATAATAAAATAATACAAAATTGAAGCAATAGATTTAAAAGAGAAGAAATGATTCTGAATAAAGTTCCAGAACGAACAGATAAATCAAACATTTTAGAGAGAAAAAAAATTAAATATTTATATATAAAATTAAGACTTACAAAGAGTAAAATAATAAAAAATTAAAGCAATAGATTTAGAACCGAAATCAAAAGTTTAGAAAGAAAAAATAATATCGAATATTTCTAGTTGAAATTAAGTATAAAAAGTGTACAAAATATAAGCAGTAGATTTAAAAGAGAAGAAATTCATCAGAATAGTTCCAAAGAAAGAAACAGAGGGAAAAAAAAAAAAAATTGTATATTAAATGAATACTTAAAAAGAATAAAACAATACACAATTAAAGCAATAGATATAAAAGAGAAGAAATGAATCCGAATAAGGGTGCAAAAAGAAATCAAGTTTTTAGAAAGAAAAAATCTAAAATATTTATATATAATAGTAAGAGTTAAAAAGAATAAAATAATACAAAATTATAGCAGTAGATTTAAAAGAGAAGAAATGAATTAGAATAAAGTAAAAAAAACGAATCAAACATTTTTGAAAGAAAAAATATTCTAAACTATTTGTATATAAAATTAAGATTTAAGAAAAATAAAAATTATAGCAGTATATTTAAAAGAGAAGAAATGAATCAGAATAAAGGTGAAGATAAAACGTATAAATCAGACATTTTTAGAAAGAAAAAAGAATAATAATAAAATATATAAATGAGCTCACGCCGTGACCTACCAGCTAGCCAGAAGCGTGTGAACGGGTCGTACCATTAATTTTTCAAACAGTGAACAATGGGTCGGTCCCAGGGCCTTTCCCTTCCCGGCCGCTGACGGAGCCACTGAGCCGCCGCCGGTGTCTCTGCTGCCGCTGATTGATCGGGCCTGTTTGTTTGAAGCTGCCCGTGAGGACGGGAGCTGAGTGATCTATTGTTAGTTATTTATTACAGCCCGGTTTCCTCAGGTCTGACATGCATGGCCATGTAGAGATCGATAACGCAGAAGTGCTGACGGTACGAGCAGATGAAACGCCTGGATGAGGCGCTCGGGATTTTGCTGATATGTTTATTTGGTGGTGATGATAAGGGAGGCTCTATAGGTTCCACCGAGCACGGGGGTTCTTCTCTGCTCGTACTGCTCTTATATATTCAACCTTATAAAGCATCATCATAAGCTGCGACAGAAATGACTTAATGAGCTCACTACTCTACACGGAGGAGCTGCGTCTCTGTACCTCATGGCCACATGACGAGTAGTTCGATCCCATCGCTCTGAAGAAAGTGTTTCCCAAAGTCTGAAAGCGAGTGTGTACCACTGTAATCGTAGCGCTGCAACCAGGCAAATTTGTTTATATTCAAAGTGCTTTACAGATAAGATACAGAAAACAATAGAATTAAAAGAGAAGAACTTAATCAGAATAAAGGAACAGATAAAAAATAACAGATAAATCAAATTTTTAGAAAGAGAAAAAGTATTACATTTGAAAATGCATTTAAGAGTTAGAAAGGATAAAAGAATACAAAATAAAAGCAACAGATGAAAAAGAGAAGAAATGCATCGGAATAAAGATGCAAAAAGAACAGAGAAATCACATTTTTAGAATGAAAAAACCAATATAAAATGTTTATATATAAAATTAGGATTTAAAAAGGATACGAAATTAAAGAAATTAATCAGAATAAAGATAAAGGTGTAAAATGAAAAGAAATTAAAATGATTAGAAAGACAATATGAAATGTAAAAATATAATTCAAGATTTAAAAATAATTAAAAACAAAATAAAAGCAATAGAGAAGAGAAGAAATGAATCAGAATAAAGGTATAAAAGAACAGAGAAATCAAACTTTTTAGGAATAAAAATGAATATAAAATATTTATATATAAGTTAAGATTTAAAAATAATACAAAATAAAAGCAGTAGATTTAAGAGAAGAAAAAAGTCAGAATAAAGGTGAAAAAGAACTTCGAAAGAAAAAAATAATATAAAATATTGATCTATACAATTAAGATTTAAACATAATAAAATCATTAAAAATAAAAGCGATAGATATAAAAAGGAACAAAATTAATCTGAATTAAGGTGATAAAAAGAACAGAGAAATCCAATTTTTAGGAAGAAAAAAAGAATATAAAATATATAAATGCATTTAAGATTTACCCATGGTTTGGATGATTTTCTGGGGGGGGTGTCCACAAACTTCTGGCAATATAGTGTATATGAAAAATGAACTAGGCTTTATGGAAATCCTTTATTGCAAAGCTGTGACTTTAGTGTCCATGGCTTTGTAAGTATGGGCGTGGTATTTGGGTACATGCCCATATTTGGGCGCTTCCTGCTTCCTGCTGTCCTACATGCATATATCGGTCTTTAACCGTACAGTACAGAATTAGAAATGCTTTGGCAGCCTCCCTGTATTGTATTCTGGTTTGCGAATGAAAGACCTACGGGGATGTGAGATTCCCGTCCTGCTTCTGTACCTGCTCAGGTGGCATTTACACTCAGTATCTCCCCACGCCAGACGGCTGGCCTCCAAATGCCAGATGCTCAGTTTCCCTCTTTTTGTGCCCGCTGCGTGCCCGCTCTGCTGGAATCCGGCTTCCACGTTGGCTCAAAGCTTGGTGCGCAGCCTGTGTTCTTGCAGTAAAGGACAGGAGGACAATCAGAGAGGGAGGGAGAGACAGACACGGGGACGACAGCTAGCATTTCTGTAGGGCGCCTCCGATGGAGATAGCGCAGTTTAGGAGGCGCTCAAAAGCGTAGCATTTCTTTGAAGAGGAGCCAAACTGAGGGGATCGAAATCTGTAAAGCGCTTGTAATCTTCGTGTATGGAGCCGCCGTCTATTTCTGAAGCGCTCTGATCCCCCTTATCCGGTGCGAATGCAGACCTGAAGCGAGAGGGTCCGTGCTTTTGGGAGCTCAGTTCGGGACGACCCCGATCGCTTCACCTGCGCTCACCTCGCCATGTTCCTAGCCCAGTCGCTGTTCAGCAGACGATACGAGCTAAGAAGTCTAGGAGTGTCCGTCACGTACTCGCCCTAGATTTATGTACCGATACGTCGGCCGGTCCTCTCTAACAGCTCCACCGGAAGTACCCCGGCTGATTAGGACTGAAGATGTCTTTAGATATTGTGATGTCATATCTTCACCCTACTCTCAACCATTTTAAACTTTTAGTTTCTGGCCACCTTCAGAGAGCCTGTAGCACTTTTTTCTTAATTTTTACTTTTCTTTTGTTTTTTACATTTTTTTAATTAATTGTAATTTAATTGATTTATCTTGTTTATTTCTTGTCACTTATTCTTTAATTTATTCTTATTTCTTTTTTTTTTTTTATCTTATTATTTATTTTTATTTTTAGGTTTTTTATTCATTATTATTGGTCATATATACGTGTATATATATATATATATTTTTTTACTATTATTATTGATTTATTTGATTGTTTTTTATTTATTTATGTATTTCATTGATTATTATTGATAGAAATTTAAATGTAATTAAATTTTATAATAACTGTATTTGATTGCGTTCTTGTTTTTTGTACTTTTTACTTCTGCATTTGTTATGTATATATTCCTTTTGTTAATCTTTTACTTCTGTATCAGCTTGGTTACATTACATTTTTTAAATTATTGTTTTTTTTTTCTTAATTTTTTTGTCAATCTCTTATTTCTGTATCAGCTCGGTTACATTTTTAAAAATTATTTATTATTGTTATTTTTTTGTCAATCTCACTTCTGTATGAGCTCGTTTACATCTTTTTAAAAATTATTTATTGATCTTATTGTTTTTTTTATTTATTTATGTATTTTATTGATTATTTTTGCTAGAATTTTTTATTTAATTTAATTATAATAGCCGAATTTGATTGCGTCCTTTTTTTTTTGGACTTTTTACTCCAGCATTTGTTGTGTCTTATGTGTATTTATATAAATAAAGGTTGATTGATTGATTGATTGATTAGCCACATAAAACCCGGTCCTCCGGTGTTGCAATTCGCTTGACAAACGACACGGTGAAACTCGTTAAAGCCGATCTTTTGCTGTTTTAGCCCACCCGCCTCAAGGTTTGCCGTGCTGTGCGTTCTGATGCTTGTACAGAGCGGGTCTCTGACTTACCCTAGCTCTCCTGTCACCTGCCTCTCACTGGTCGGTTCCCAGGAAAAGGCACCGACGATCATGCCACGGTCAAAACGACTGGGCTCACATTGTCCCCCTTCTGATCGTCGCTGTGAAGCTGACCCGAAGGCGCTGGACGTCAGACAGCCCCCTAATCCAAACAGCAGCGCGGCGTTTGGAGCGGTGCCTCCGTGTCCCTGTGTGGCCCATAATGCTTAATGCCCTGTGTAGGTCTGCTGTTTGGAAAACACTAAACATGGTGCATTTGAGCAGAATAAAAGCCGCCGCGCTGCCAGGGCTTTGTTCCCGGGTTTAAACTCTACGGTAGCGTTGTCAGGACCGCGCGTGTTGCCTTGACATTCCGCTGATAGAGCTAGAAAACAGTGTGTGTGTGTTTTCCGGCTTTGCTTTGTTGTGTGTTAGTGGGAGGGCAAGTTTGAGCAGCTCGCATTTACATTTGTTGCCGTTTGATAGACACGTACCTGCATCTGCTACACGTCCTCAGGGGGATTAAAAACATCGCTTCAAATAAAAGTAAAGTAAAAAAAAACGCTGGGACACTCCCAGAGGAAGAGTGAGGGGGCTGGGTGGATCCCCATAAGGAGCAGCATGGAGCAGTGGGGGGGAAGTGATTGGGAGATGCAGCGGAGGTGTGTTGCTGCAGGGAGTGTGTTTAAGGCGTTTGTGTGCGTGTACGTTTTCTCGCGGGCTGACATGGAGGAGGAAAAGAAAGCAAAAATCACAACAACAGAAACAAGAAGCGCTGATGCTTCACCTCCTTCCTCTCCGTGACACAGATTCGATCGGGACCGAGTAAACAAAGGCGTGACCTGGAGACGCTTCCCTATAGAAGCAGGCCCGCTTTAATCCTGGTGCCATGTCTTCCTCGGGTACATGATGCACGTGGTAACACCAGCTTTTGAATCCTCATACGCCCGCTGTTATATTAGGGATGTGCCGATCTGGTATTAGATATTACAAAAGTCGCTGGATCGGGTATCGGAAAATTAAGCCGATCCATGGGACGACAAGATACGCCAACAAGTTCGAGGTGCAAAATACAACATATAATATTACTGATTAATAATGCATTAATAAATGAATAATATGTAAATGTAGTGTATGTTTAAGTGTATGTTTTTATTTTGAGTCTTGGTCCTAACGAGGTATCTTCCTTAACATTTAATGATTTGGCTTGCTCACTTTGGAATTGGCCTTAGATTACAGCATTTAGCAGACACTCTTATCTGCTACCCTTGTAGATTAAGGGTCTTGCTCAAGGACCCAACAGCGGCAGCTTGACAGAGGTGGGATTTGAACCCTGGACCTTCTGGTCCATAGACCTTACCCACTAGGCCACCACAGCCTTAGATATTAGAAGATCCTCTAAACTTGGGAAGCCGCTTTGAGACAATGCTGCATTGTAAAAAAGCCCTACAGAAACAAGTCTGACTTGATGCCGTGTTGAGTAAGTCCAGCGTGTTTCATGCGGGCGGTAGTTTCTAATTAGCAGGGTTCTGTGTGATTGTGTCGTCAGGTGGAGTTTGAATGGCTAAGGCAGTACTGGTTCCAGGGCCGGCGCTACGCTCGCTTCTGCAGCTGGTGGAGCAAACCTATGGAGAGCCTGGAGGCTGACTGGAGACAGATGGAGAGGATGGTAAGATCCCAGAGTCCTGGATGTAAGAGGATGTTTATTAAACTTGATCTAAAGGAATTTCGATTTGATTTTTTTGTGCCGTTCGAGCTAATACTGTGTTAAAAGTAACACTCATATTTACACATGTTAAGGTGGAGCTGGTGTAAAGCTTGAAACATTGATCGAAAAGAGCGTTTTTCTTTTAAGACGAGTCTCTTTTCTCTTTGAGGCGTCTCAGAGGTTCGCTTGTACTAGTTTTCCGTCATTCAGACGTGAATTAGATATATATGAGACTGATTTTTATATCCTATTATAAATCTTAAGCAAATTTTATGGACGTTAAATCTGTGCCTGCTTCATTTTCCCCTACAGTATTAAGTTGGATAAGAACAGCGTTACACCTTAGTCGTGGATGCGATTTTTAACGTAGTGGTTTCTTCACACCGAGCGTGCTACGTTTTTTGTCTAAACACGCTTTAAACTCCCTGCATTTTCTTTCTTTAATTTCTTCTCTTAATGGGTTGGAGATTCCGCCGTATCTTTTTCACATCCTCAGCTAATAAAAAACAAAGATGCGAGCAAAGATTAGCGCAGGACGCCCTAGTTTTTTGTGAGAATGCACTTGGATAAATAATCAGACACTTCCATCCAGTCCCTGTGAGCTTTATCTCCATCATTCTCCAGCCTTTCAGTTCTATTCCACCAGATCTTTTCTTTAATATCCATGTTTTTAGAGGCAGCCTGTTGCTCGTCCTATAGGCTCCCGATGAGCTGTTCTGCCCGGCGACCGAGCTCTGATTGGTCGGCCTGATTTTAACAACGCAGAAATGAGAACAGGCTCCGATTAACCATTACGCTGCATCAGCGTCCGTCAGTTTCCTAAACACACATTTCGGAAGATGATACGAATATGTCTGCTAATGAACTTGTATTGATTATGGTTACATGTGCGGGTTTTTTCAGTGCCAGTCTTATCTTTTTGCATAACATTTACAGACAGCAAACATCCTGGATAAGTAACTCGCACGTTTCCAGTAGTTCCCTATGCTGGTGATTGAGTTCTCTTTTACATGTTTTTGTGTTCTTCATTCCCACTATTCCCACTATTCCCACTCAGGGCTGCGTTACTCCGTGTGAACCCGGTCCGCTTAGTAATGCTCCGTTGTGTAAAAGGCGGCACAAAACACCCCTGCTGTGCTCAGCACTTATTTACTTGCTCCAGTCTTATAATTTTAGACGAGCCCCGGCTGTAACGACACTGGTTATGGCTTTGAGTCATCAGCCGTGCTGTGTGGGAACAAACTGCAGCTCTGGGATTGATATTAGGCTGAAATGGTGGTGAGTCACTCCGCATCCAGAAACCACCATCGCGTGTGTTTGGGACTTGTAGGTAGCAGCTATGTTTGCTTTCTGTTAGTGGGGATTTGTTATTATTTCTAATAATTTCCGTAAGGCTTCAGTAGTGACAGTGGCGGCGGAAAATGCTGAGGCAGCAAAAGGAAGGAACTTCACGAGGAAGCAGCTGAGTGATGTTTACATGCTGTTGATTGAACGGGGGATAAACTTAAAGGCGACGCATTTCTGCCTCCAACGAGTCCTTTACATGTTGCATGACCTTACTGAACATCGGTGGACCTGGAAAAGGTCCCGTGATCGGCCAACATTCCAGTTGGAGTTGTTCTGAAGTCCAGAACTGGTCTGGAACCAGCACTTTGAAGGCTTGTACCCTTTCTTTTTTGGTGCTGAATGCTGTGACAGTCAGTAGGGGGCACTGGTGCATCACCGCAACGCTGAGATGAGCAGCACTGCCTCTCTCTCTCTCTCTCTCTCTGAGCAGTAATCACATCTAATGTGCTGCTGGGGCTAAGGAGAGGCACTTGGGCCAGCTGTAGTGTACACTGCGAGTGTGTGTGTGTGTGTGTGTGTGTGTGTGTGTGTGTGTGCTGAATCTAGGCAGGATATAGAGGTGAGAGAGACTGAGAGGTAAAGAGAAGTCCTGCTGTGAGCCGCTAGGTCTCTGGCTGTCCAACACACACTCCATACGTGTGTACAGATAACTCTGGTTCCTCCACTCTCTCCCTCTCTGTGGTTATTAACAGATCAGACTCATGGGGAGGACATACAGAATCGGATAAGGGAACAATAAGGTGTTGTGTGCGTCTGATTAAAACGCATAATTTAGTCTAAAGGAAATCTACATATTAATCGTCTCTGTTTGAGCTCGAGGGCGTCTTCATGTCAACACGATGAACAAATGTAGTATTATTATTATTATTATTATTATCATCAGGCAAATCAAACCTACACGTCTGTCATTTGTTTATTTAAAGCTACAGCGTGGGCACGGACCAAACACAGACCTCTGATGGTCTCCTGTGGTATCTGGAGGTGGACCTGTTTGTCCAGGACATCCCACAGACCCTCGATACGAGGGCCTAGGGCGACAGTGGCAAGGAAAAAGTCCCTAAATGTCCTTGGGCAGCCTAGGTGTTATATGTAAGAATGAAACTAAATCAACTAATTGATAAGTTTATTATTTAGAAAAGGTCATATGAAAAGAAAAAAACAATTCTAAATGATTTATTTATAGAAAAATAATAAATTACATGTGATAAAAGAAATATAATAAATGCTATAAAATTAAGTGATGTATAATAAATATACAATGAACTTTTTTTTTTTAAATGTAGACTATACAAAATTAAACAGAATACAGTATTATTGTACTAAAATAAAATAATATTTAATAAGTATAAAATAAATATAAGAAATATTTTGTGCGAAAAATATATATAATACATTTAAAAGGAAATAAATATAAGAAATAAAATATAGACTATAAACAATTAAAGAGAATACAATATTAAAACTAAATAAACAAACAGGGAATATATACTGAGCAAGCCTAGGGCGACAGTGGCAAGGCAAAACTCCCTAAATGTTACAAGACAGGACCTAGACCCCCTTGGCCCACCTTATAGTGGTAGTTTAAACGCACAGAAATCAAACATAAAAAATTAAAAAGGAGAATATTTATAAATTGTGTTTCTAAATTATATAATTACAAAAACAGGAAATATAAATAAAATAATACATGTTAAATATAATAAAATAAGTATAATAAATGCTAGAAAATAAAATGATGTATACAGATAAAATGAAATAAACTAAAATATAGACCATAAACAATTATAGATTGTACAATATTATGAGAATATAAAATAATAGTGTATATATACAAAATGAAAAAAATAATGACATAAAGATGCACCTTGAACTTATTTCAGTGTGTTTTTATGATATGGGTAAAACATGGCGCTGCCATTCGGGAACAATGTTGGTTATAACGTCCCAAAGTGAGGGTCCCGCCCCCTAGGGGTGGCATGGAGCTATTGCAAGGCAAACGAATGCTGTCACACGCTAAATATTTTAGATACACAATGAATGTCGCTTGTCAGTGTGGTAATTCCACCATAAAGGTGATTTGTGAAATTCCAGTGAGGTTTGGACTCCAGACGTGTACCTGTGTGTTGTGGGGGTGTCAGATGTCTAGAACAGGATGAGAAAATGTGCTGAAATAATTATTAGAGACGTTCAAGAACTCTACCGGTGCAACTATGATTAATATGTTTGGGATCTTTTTTAGGTCTTTTAGGCTTTTTCACTGCACCGCTAAGGCTGCGGTCTGTTTTTATTAATTACCATTTTAGTGGTCTATCTGTAGGCATTTAGTCTCATGACCAGACTTGTTTAATTCATTGTATTTAATAATTCCTACACTGCTTGTACAAAGGGTTCAGTCTTTGTTATGTACGGTGACAGGCCTCACGTCTTTCATTTGTATAAATCAGTAAGTTTTTGAGGAAGTTGTGAAGGAAGCCCCTGCATGTCGTTGACCCTTAGACGTATTTCTGTTTATTTATTCCTCTTTAATGGACACTGATGACATTTTAAGAGTGACACCCATTCCGAACGCTCCTGATTTGGAGCTGAGACAGACAGGAGGGTCAGCGCAGCTTTGTATTTTAAAGTGAAGGGTGTCAGCGGTTACCCGAATTCCTGATGGTTTATTAGAGCCCTTCCTCTCCCGAGGGCTTTCCGGCTTCCTTTCTCTCTCCTTGTCTCTCTCGCCCATTCGCTCTCTCGCTCTTCAATCTGTTGTGATGCAAATTCTCACCCGTCTATTTGAATGACATCCTGATAAAAACAGATCCCCCATTCTCTCTCTCGCTCTGCTTCATGAATGGACTCCTAATAAAAAAAGGGAATAAGTAAACGTACAGTGTGTGAGGTGTGAGAAACTCAGGCATGTGGCTCCACCTCAGATACAGTGAGGTCTAAGGAAAGCTGTCCGGCTGTGTTCCGACCAGCCCAGGCTCGGACCTGCAGATGCTATCGGGCCTCAGGTACCTCAGACGCTCCGAGTGTGTATAAAGGACACACTCGTCCGCAATGCTCCGTCCCGTCCGGCGCTCCTGAGTGGGCGCCCGAGTTCCCGGAGGACCCGCTATCGTCCCTATCGTACATCACTGACATTTATTTAAAGCTCCGACAATGCAAAGCGCTTCCCCTGCTTGACAGTCGGCGGATAGTCAGCCTTATGCAGAATATTTTAAATACCGGCGTGGCATTTTTTATCTTTCCCTTTCTTCTGTGAGGTGCTGGAGGGAGGGGCGTGGGGTGGGGAGGGGGTGTGTGTGTGTGAGAGAGGGATTTCTCTCCCTCTCTCTCTCTCTGTAGCTTTTAAGGGCAGGGGTGGATGAGATTGTCATTTAGTTGTGTTAAGTGTGCGGTGATTCGGTGCTCGTGCCGACAGTTTGCAGGTGGCTAAATACTTATGATTTGCTTACTGTGTACCACGTTTAATCAGCTAATCAAATAGAGCCCTGCACGTCAGGTGTTTATGCTTTAATACATCCTGTACGTACATGTACAGTACCGTGCAAAAGTCTTAGGCCACCATATAGAATCAGAGACAAACTTCTTTTTAAAAACGAACAGCAGGCTCGGGTCCCTTTTTGAGGGTTCTTCCTTATAACGTTTAGGCATTCTCCTAGCCATTTCCGCTCTAGGCTTGCTCAATTTGGGATTGGCCTTGTAATTGAGAAGATAATCTAAAACTGGAAAGCTGCTTTGAGACAATGGTCCGTTGTAAAAAGCGCTATAGAAATAAATGATCTCAGCTTTGTTACTCCATCGATACAATTCTCTCGATTTAAAGAGTGGCATATTAGGGCCCAGAAATTTGCTTAAACTAATATTTTCTGTCCGTACCGGCTAATAAATGAGTAAGTAAGCTCATTGTCGTGTCCCTGATTACGTTAATGTGTTATGTGGGGCAGAAGTTGGCCCTTTTGGCCTTTCACGTTCTGTCACTTTGAGCAGCAGGAAGACTTGGTGTGATTTTAATTTGGAAAGTAATTTGGTGTTGATAAAATATTTACTCTTTGAGACAAAGGAAATTCCATGGGGGTTGGATGGTGTGTGTGTGTGTGTGTGTGTGTGTGTGTGTGTGTGTGTGTGTGTGTGTGTGTGTGTTGAGACAGTGACTGGACAGTTTCTTAGCAGGAGACACCCTGGGAGGTCGCCATCGATACTTGATTAGGTTATTGACCTACCTGTGTGTGTGTGTGTGTGTGTGTGTGTGTGTGTGTGTGTGTGTGTGTGTGTGTGTGTTGAAGAGAGAGGCTGGCAGAAAGTGGCGCTGAGCGGGGGAGAGCCGAGGAGGGAGAGGGTCAATGTAAATGTTATTGCAGTGTGAGCTCATTTGATCAAAGCTTCTGAAAGGTTAAGTGAATCCAATCTGGTTTAGTATGTCTGAGAGGAGTGTGTGTGTGTGTGTGTGTGTGTGTGTGTGTGTGTGTGTGTGTGTGTTTGCTCGCTCGCAGAGGGCGGGCGGTAGGTGAACAGAGAAGGGATTATCATATTGCCAATGAAATCGCGGCTGTGGTGTGGAGCGCCTCTCTCCCCTCTCTAATGCATTTAGACAGCAATTGGCCTTAATAACCTTTATTGACTCGAGCGGGTCAGAGCCAAGGATCTAATTATTAAAGTGTATCAATTTCATCGGAGTTTAGTGCTCCGCCGTTCATATAATTATTTTAAGGTCGACCGGGGCAATTAATCTCCATTCACTTATTTGATGGCTGTGTAAAACAGTAGGAATCTAATGCTTCGGTGCGTCGCAAAAAGACGATTTTACACGCACGTTTGACTCCGTTGGCCTTCCAGATGTTGGTTTGGATGTAAACGGTCCTGGAACGTCCCTTTTTTGAAACGCGGAGAGGAAATCAACCTGAAAGCACGTCTATATAGAGTGTATGTCTCTATAGGAGGGGTGTAACGATACGATTTTTTTTATTTCTGACCTGTGAACGGTGCAAAACACAAACTGCACATTTCTTGCATCAGCTCTTAAAGCATTTAGTCTAGGGGTGGGCCGATATTTTATGGTATCGCGATAAATTGTTATCGTGATATGCCTTTCGGAGCATATCGAGGATATCGTGCTAGTAGTACTCCGATTACCAGGGTGAAATCCAGCTCTGTTTATGGGATTACTTGATCTGATTTGTAGATTAGAACTGCAGAAATCCGACTAAGATCGGATTATTAAGTGCATGGAAACGCGCTGGGTGAGAATGATCCACCAACCAAATAATACATGATCTGTGGGGGTCCTGACCATTGGAACAGAGTAAAGGGGGCTAACAAAGTACGTAGAGAAAGAAATGGACTACAGTTTGTACTTTTAGAACTACAAAGTCCAGCATTATGGCACATAAGTTGGGCAGTGAGTGCAGAAACAAGGAGGCTTTCAGTTATGGATGCTCATGTGTCAGCAGTAATAGGTGGCGACACAATAGTGGACTTCAATCTGTGTGTGTGTGTGTGTGTGTGTGTGTGTGTGTGTGTTCTGCTCTCTCACCATCCTGAGTGCTGACTGAATTGATGTTTAATTGCCGTTTAATACCAGGCATTTGCAGAAAGAAAAACCCCAGCGTGATGACTGTTATTATTCACGTCTAATAAGAGCGCACGCTGCTGATACACTTCACAAATATGAGCAGAGCCAGGCCGAGAGCTGAATGAGTAAACCGGGAGAAGAAAGGAGTGTGTGTACGAGCAGGCGAGAGAGAAAGAGAGAGAGGGAATTCGCGGGATAAAATGCGGTCAGGAGGTTTTCTCCATTCCCTTTGAAGTCCTCATTGAACAGGGTGAGCTGAATTTCAGCAGGGCCCGATAGTGTTCAGGGTAAACACTTAAAACCCTTTAGAGAATTTCACGCCCTGATTCACCAATAGCGCCTCGTGTGTGTGTGTGTGTGTGTGTGTGTGTGTGTGTGTGTTTTACCTGGAGGGGTGTAGCTGTAAGCTTTATACCTGCAGACAGAAGGCCTGGATCCATCCACTGGGTATACTGCCTGAAACGTTACCTGTGTTTGTGTGGACTGGATCTCCAGCATCACAGGAGAAGAATTGGGATTTTCGATGCTCCTTTAAAGCCGTTAGAACCCCTGCAGAGCACAAAACCAACACACACACACACCTGTGTACACTAGTAAAACTGGATAAGAGACCTGGATTAATAGTTTCAAGTGCATTGTTGTTTTGTTTTGAACGTCGCCTTGTAATGACAAATGATACAGATTTTTTCCCGTCTGTCGGGATGTGTGACGACTCCAAAAGTACTGGTGTCTCGTTCAAGGCATGAGTACACATGCGCCCTTTGTTTTCAGTGATGGGGATTGGGGTTAGAGTTAGGCGTTAGGGATTAGGGTTGAAGTTGGGAGTTAAGAATTAAGGGTTACAGTTAAAGTTAGGCATTAGGTTAGGCATTATGGTTAAGGTTAGGGAATAGAGATTAGAGATATGGGTTATGTTTAGGTATTTGGGTTAGGGGTTAAGGACTAGGATTTAGACATAGATATTAAGAGATTTGGGTTAAGGTTAGGGTTAAAGTTAGGGATTGGGTTTAGGGTTAAGGATTAAGGGATAGAGATTAGAGATATGGGTTGGAGTTAGGGGTTAAGGATTAGGATTTAGACATAGATATTAAGAGATTAGGGTTTTGGGTTAAGGTTAGGGTTAAAGTTTGGGATTGGGTTTAGGGTTAAGGTTAGGGATTGAGGGATAGAGATTAGAGATATGGGTTAGGGATTAAGGTTAGGGTTTAGATATTAGGCTTAGAATTAGGAGTTAGGAATAAGGGTTAGGGATTAGTGTTAGAGATTAGGATTAGGGTTATAGATTAAGGTTTTGGATTATTGATAAAGACCAGTGTTAGAGATTGCAATTAGAGATTAGATATTAGGGTTAGGGATTAAGGTTAAGGATTATGGGTTAGAGATTAGTGATAGGGGTTATGTTTAGATATTAGGGTTAGGCGTTAGATTTGGGGGTTAAGGACTAGGATTCAGGGTTTTGAATTACGGGTAGAGATTAGGGTTAGGGTTTTGGATTAGGGTTAGGGATTAAGGGTAAAGATTAGGGTTAGGGTTTAGGATTAGGGTTAGGGATTATGGTTAGGGTTTAGATATTAGGCTTAGAATAAGGAGTTAGGAATAAGGGTTAGGGATTAGTGTTAGCGATTAGGACTAGATATTAAGGTTTTGGATTATTGATAAAAATCAGTGTTGGAGATTAGATATTAGGGTTAGGGATTAAGGTTAAGGATTAGGCGCTAGAGATTAATGATAGGGGTTATGTTTAGATATTAGGGTTAGGCGTTAGAGTTGGGGGTTAAGGACTAGGATTTAGGGTTAGGGATTAAGGGTAGAGATTAGGGTTAGGGTTAGGGATTAAGGGTAAAGATTAGGGTTAGGGTTTAGGATTAGGGTTAGGGATTAAGGTTAAGATTTAGATATTAGGCTTAGAATAAGGAGTTAGGAATAAGGGTTAGGGATTAGTGTTAGTGATTAGGACTAGATATTAAGCTTTTGGATTATTGATAAAAATCAGTGTTGGAGATTAGATATTAGGGTTAGGGATTAAGGTTAAGGATTAGGCGTTAGAGATTAGTGATAGGGGTTATGTTTAGATATTAGGGTTAGGCGTTAGAGTTGGGGGTTAAGGACTAGGATTTAGGGTTAGGGATTAAGGGTAGGGATTAGATATTAGGTAGCAGTAAGGGTTAGTGATTAGCATTAGTGGTTGAGGTTAAGGTTTAACAGTTAGAGATTAGTGTTAGAGATTACTGTTAGAGATTAGGGATTAAAGTGCGGGGATAGAGATTAGTGATTGGGGTTATGTTTAGATATTAGGGTTAGGGGTTAGAGTTAGGGGTTAAGGACTAGGATTTGGGGTTAGGGATTGTGGTAGAGATTAGGGTTATGGACTAGGGTTGGGATTAAGGTTAGGGGTTATAGTTGGAGTTAGGGAAAAGGGCTAGGGTTTAGGATTAGAAATTAGGGTTAGGGATTAGGGGTTATAGATTCTTGATTAGGGTTAGGGATTAAGGGTTAGGGCAGTGGTTCCTGGACATTTTCACCTTCTTATTGAACAAAATAAAGTGACAAATCACCTTTACAGTTTTTATTACAAGTTTACATGGATTGTGTATCTTAAATATTTACATATTGAATTCGCCTTGATGTGCCACCCCTAGGGGGCATGTGCACCACTTTGGGACCCACTGAGATAGAGGAAGAAGAAACGGTGAGAAGCAGTGTAATCTGAAAGCTGCATTGAAGCCCAGGCTGTTTTGTGTGTGTGTGTGTGTGTGTGTGTGTGTGTGTGTTTGTCCTCTGATCCCCCACCAGTGATTGAGTGCTTGCCCTTTCAGCCAAATTGACCTCGTGAGCACTCTGAGAGCCATCAATCCCCAAACGCGCCCCCATCACCTCCGTACCTCAGAGAAGGGATTATATGAAGTGTAAAACATTAGAAAAATGTGTCTGAAACATCACAGCTACGTGTTTGAAGAGCAGAGAGGGCCCGGACAATGGAGACGCCACTGGTTAAAGGACTTGACGATGGCAGGCGTTCGAAGGCTTTTTGTCTCGGCGCCATTGGGCCTTTTGTGGCTCTGGGTTCGAGGTCCTGTGTGCTTTTCGACAGCTGGACATGCGCTTTCTCGTGCAGTAAATGAGGCAGAAGCTGAAATGCCGTCGTCTTCGCTTTTTCTTTCTGGGATGGGAAAAAAAAGGTGGAATTTTTTAAGCCGACGGGTCCGAAGGGAACGTCCGCCGACCGCACGTCTCACGCAGGAGCAGGAATGGGAGAGATCACTTTAAGGGATTTAATGGCTAAACCACTCACAGTATAAATGGAGTCCACAGATGTGGCGCGAAGTGCCAGCTTAACCTTCCGAAATTCAGGAAACGCGAGTTAAGCGGCTGCACGTGTTGTGTGAGAAGCAGGCTGACGCATTCTGGAGCTCTCTCGCTTCACTTCTACCTGGGTCTCACACACACGTTTCCATCCATTCCTGGAGCTGGATGTCAGATTAAAGTTATAGATAAGGGCGCTTAGCGAATGAAAGCTCTTTGCTTGCAGGAAGGAGGCCAGAAGAGCTTCCCCTTTTTGTGTTTCCCAGTCTAGCTTTGCTTAACCCCGTGAAGAAATCATCAGTTATAAAACCCGTCTGTATTTTCGTTTGGTCCGGGTCTCTGCTCCGGTGGCTGCAAAGCGATATTCGAGGAAAACAGTTTGTGATTGAATACAGTTAGTCTTGGCCTGCCACTCAAAGGAAACCAAGGCCTACCCCCGGGCGAGGCTGCAGAGCTCAGGAGGACGTACAGTACGCCACGCCCTGGCACCATTTCACCATCGTCTTCGAGTCGTGTGTTCTTTGGAGGTGTGGGCCTCTGCACAAATACACACTTCCACCTCCCAGGGTCGCTTGTCCTCCCGCTCACCCCTGGCACGTCCACCCGGCTGCCGTCGGTTCGGCGACAAAGGGGTGCTCTTGATCCCGAGTCGAGTCCGTTCACGTCGCCGCTCGCGTACCTATCTAACCCGGGGCGTCATCGTGTTCAGCCGAGCCGGGCTCTCCCGGGCGACCCTTTGACCTTTTTTGCCCTGCCGACGCTCGATTCACCTGGCCGGCGAAGGGTTAGAGGCGTCTTCTTGACAGGCGATGCTTGAGCGAGAGGCAGAAGTGTTGTCTCACGCATGAACGGGGGACAAGAAAGCGCGAGAGGGGAACCAGGCGAGCGAGGTGAACCGACGCTGGGAGCACTTTTGCATAGTTTCACCACCTGCCAGTCAAAAAGGGACGGGAACTCGCTCAAAGAGCGCCTAAACCCCTGGCCCGGCGCTCCAGCCTCCTGCAGTCGTCACTAATTGACCATCCTGTCCTATCCATCACGCCGTAGGATCCGCATACGCAAATCTCGCTCGCCCCGGCTGATAAAAGAGGGACGAGAAGGGTCGAAAATGTGACGGACAGAAGTGAACGAATGTGACAGGAAGGCTGTGCTCAACAAGACGTCGACGAGAGAGAGCTTCCAGAGTTCCTCGTGACAGCATGTTTAATTTAGGCTCGCAGCAGCCTGGGCCTGTCTGTCCTTCCCGTGTCCCATTAACAAACCCTGACTCCAAGTCTTGTCGAACAGCGAAATGCTTTTACACGAGGAAAGCGTACGCGATCGTGGCCCCACCGTGCTTTGGTGTCAACATCTGTGCTCGAAAACGTTACGTCTTGGATATTTTGTGCTTGGATATCGCAGTCCTAATGGCAAACGCGATGGAGTGCCCAAACCTAGAGGATGTTTTTATAAGACGTCGCAGAGTGATCCCGGGACACTCGTGTTTTTATAATGTTTATAGAATTTTTGAAGTGTTCAATTCTGACTCAAAGAAGCTCTTTAGTTCAGTTTTGCATGCTTTAGGTTTAGTTTAGAGTCATGCTGTTACATACCAGACACGACTTTATTCTGGCGACAGCTTTCAAGCTTGTGTGTAATTTTCGGACGGCGAAAATACACAATCTTTTTGATTTTTGCAAACATCCTGACAGAACCTCACTGACCAATCAGGGTCGCTTCTGGCATTGGTATAGCAACAACCAAGAGTGTATTGTGCAGTTTGACAATGTCGGGCAGACAAGTTAATGCTGTTTCTAAGCATTTCTAAGTACCTAATGCTTAGCTTATTTATTTATCTATTTATCAATGCCTGTTTGTAACAGGAGCATGGTCACGGTGATATTAAAAGTGCCTAATGAAATGAAGAGCTTAGATTTATTACCAACCCTATCATCATGAGAGCCACTTTGGAGGAAAACAGCCTCAAAGCATGATGTTTCCACCCCCAGGCTTCACAGTAGGTATGGTGTTCTTGGGATGCAACTCAGCATTCTTCTTCCTCCAAACACGACCAGCTGAGTTTTTACCAAAAAGTTCTATTTTGGTTTCATCTGACCACATGATATTCTCCCAATCCTCTTCTGGATCATCCATATGCTCTCTGGCAAACTTCAGACGGGTCTGGACATGTACTGGCTTAAGCAGGGGGGCACGCCTGGCACTGCAGGATCTGAGTCCCTCTCGGCGTAGTGTGTTACTGATGTAGCCTTGTTTACTTTGGTCCCAGCTCTCTGCAGGTCATTCATCAGGTCCCTCCGTGTAGTTTTCTGGGATTTTTAAACTCACCGTTCCATGATCATTCTGACCCCCACAGGATGAGATCTTGCGTGGAGCCCCAGATTGAGGGAGATTATCAATGGTCTTGTATGTCTTCCGTATTCTTACAATTGCTCCCACAGCTGATTTATTCACACAACCTGCTTGCCTATTGTAGATTCACCCTTCCCAGCCTGCTGCAGGTCTACAATTTTCTTCTGGTGTCCTTCGACAGCTCTTTGGTCTTGGCCATGGTTGGCCATGGTTGAGTTTGGAGTCTGACTGTTTGAGGCTGTGGACAGGTGTCTTTTATACAGATAACGAGGTCAAACAGGTGCCATTAATACAGGTAACGAGTGGAGGACAGAAGAGCTTCTTAAAGAAGAAGTTACAGGTCTGTGAGAGCCAGAAATCTTGCTTGTTTGTGGGTGACCAAATACTTATTTTCCACCATTTTACAATTAAATTCTTAAAAAATCCTGCGAGGTGATTTCCTGGATTTTTTTTCTCATTTTGTCTCCCATAGTTGAAGTGTACCTATGATGAAAATCACAGACCTCTCTCATCTTTCTAAGTAGGAGAACTTGCACAATCAGTGGCTGACTAAATACTTTTTTGCCCCACTGTAATTACAAACAAAGCAGAAGTTCCACCAGTGGGGCAGCATTTAACACTGACTCAGAAAAATAATGACGAACCTGCTGCACCCCTAGTTTTTCTCTTTTATTCAGCACTGAATGTAAATTCTTGCTGAGGTCGGGCCATTCATTCCTGTAAACATTCAGCCCACTTATTCCAGAATGGATCTGACCCCTGCCCTTAAGGGAGCGAGTGTGTATTGATTTCTTAAACAGTCTCCGTAAGGATAAGTGCCTCTCCTGAGGACTCGTTTCCTGGCAGGGTGAGGACGATGCATATGAGCGGGTGGATTCCGCACCGTGCTTGTGCATCATGAGCGTTTATTGAACGTGTTCATCTAAAACATGCATAAAAGTAACTTAGCTGTGTTTTTTCTTTTCCTTTCTTATTAAAGACTAGGGTTAAAAATCGCTGTAACTATCGCTAACTGTATCACCAGTACCGTCCGGTCCAGGGCTTGCTTATACCTGCAGAACATAAAGAAAATAATAAAATAAAATATTATACCGTGATAGCTCAGTTGTCGTCACATTTGAGTAGAAAACTTTGGTTCTCGTCGTTTAAACTTGAATGAAACTCGATTCATGAGTCACATACACAGTGATTCGGTGATTCAGATTCACAATAGCAATCGCAAACCGAAAGTTTTGAAATGGCATGAAATTTCAACTTTTCATTATAAAATAAGCTTTGTGTTAAAAGTGCACTGAATTTAACGTAGTGCATTTATAGGGAACGGATTGTGTGTGTTCAGACTCAGCTGCTGCTGGCGGTGGTGGAGGACGAGACGAACGTTCAGGAGAACCGGAGAGAGATGGCTGAGACTCTGCTGAATGCGCTCACCGACAGACAGCAACACAGACAGACCTGGAGGGACAGGTGTGTACACGATCATACTGCCATACAAACCCCACAACAGTCTAGTCCTATAGATGAACATTGTCCCATATTCAGGCTGTTAGGGGAACATAATATGTATAAATGTGTAGCAATAACACACACACAAAGGAAGACAGATACATTTGATCAGTTTTTAAGTGTTTTAGTTCATTTCTAATTCATTCTACACGTTTTTAGTCTGGTTTTAAACATGTTAGGTTTGGTTTATTTTATTTTATTTTTTTTGAATGAAAAAAAATCCTTAATGTCATATTTGAGCACGCAAAACTGGGATTAATGCAGTTAAATCTAAACAGTGCGACATAGCACTCGTTTCTGCGTTAAAAATTATAACCAGACGGCGAAATTCAGAAAAAATTGCGGTGTGTAGTTTAGAGACAAAATAAGCCGATATGTTGCTTTTTCTCAACGTGTTTGGTGTGTTTAGACTAAACGCAAAGTGCTTTTGTGTCTTATCTTTAGTGTTAAATGATGTGCAAAGCTGCCATTAATGGCGACCGAACTAAAAATCGTTTCTGAAGCTAAGAAGAAAGTAGTAAAGGGTGCATTATGTAATGTCATGTCAATACACAACATGGCAACCCTTATAAAATCGTACTTAAAGGTCCTATTATTACGTAAGCTTTCAACAAAGTACTTACTAAACTCCAGAGGACTTGCCAGTTTCTCTAACCAGTAACCTAAAGCAAATCTTTTGGCTTTTTAAAAAATTTTTTAAAGAAAACTTGTTATTTTTGCAAATTGAAAAAAGAGTTAAAGAAGTGAGGGCCGGCAAAACAGTAGAGTCAAAGATGCCAAGTATCATCATTGTAAGGACAGTTGGTCCTCACAAGTATAGCAAGGCAACACACACACACACACACACACACACACACACACACGTACGAGTCCAAATGTGATGACGACAGGAGAAGTGCAGTAAGTATAAAAGTGGAATTGTTCGCTTGTTTAGCAGCCGAACTGCTGAAATGTGCAGAATTTCTTTCAGATTGTGTGTGTGTGTGTGTGTGCGCTTACTGAGACTTTCTCTCGCTCTTTAGCTCAGACTTGCTCCGAAGCACACGCACACACGCGCACACACACACACACACACACGTGTGCGCTGATAGCCGAGTGACTTCCTTCCTCAGAGATAAGACTCACTTAGACAGTATCCATCCATTCCGATAACGCATAGCGCAGAAAGACACACACACACACACACAGATAACAATTATGTTTACACTCCACAACTTATCTCCCATTTTAGGCCACTCAGAAACCCACCACACACACACACACATACACACACACACACACGATAATAAAGACGTCTGAAGATTCAAGGATGCAGTTGTTGCGCTGTCCTCCTGTGCTGCTCTAACAGCTGTATCGCTCACATGATGGACTTTTTAAGGCTTTTTATGGCTGCACAAGATGATACGTCAGGGAATGCCTTGTGCTGTCATGTAAAAGACAGGTTTTCGCCTAATACATAGGGTTGTGCTAAAAATACGCATCGTATCGCATATCAAGATCGATGTATCGTGAAGCGTATCGCATCGCGAAGTCCTTTCCAATACCCACCCCTGCTTATAAATGTACAGAGAAATAAGGTGTTAGAAATAGAACAATATGTGTTTAGAGGTGGGCAATATGACGATATTTTATCGTATCGTGATAAACAGTATGCTTTTCCGAGCACATCGTCAGTGCCTTTAAGTATACTGATATAATATCCTTACCATATCGCCCAGCCCTATATGTGGTGGTCTTGTTGATGTTGATATTAAATCACACTGTACACTATATGAACAAAAGTATTGGGACACATCTTGAACATCATTGAATTCAGGTGTTTCAGTATAAAATCCAGCCTCTAGTCTGCCTTTATTTTAAAGAGCTGACTGAATTCTGGAGAGGCGCTGTAATAGGATGGCACCGCCGTAAGTCGGTTGGTGAGATTTCTTCCCTCTTAGATGTTCCGCCATCAACTGTTATGGAAAAGTGGAAGATGTGGTGACCCCTGATAAAGGGAGAAGCCGAAAGAAGAAGAAGAAGGAAGCATTTAGTCAGACCACGTAATGTGACAGAGCTGAGGAATAAAAACAAATAGTGTGTAAAAGTCACCAACGCTCTGCTGACCCAATAACTGCATTAACATCAGCACTGAAACTGGGCACAAAGCTCAAAAATCCTAAACATTTCTGGGGATTTGCGCTGCCAGATCAGCTGTCGTGCCGATGCATTCTTCGCACAGACGATGACAGCCGAGTGCCAGGCCTGCCCATCCGTCACTGCAATAGATACACACACACACACACACACACACAGAGACACACACGTTTACTTCATCGGTTGGAGAGATTAGATAGGGGGCCGGTGTGACTCCCTCGCTCCTCTCCTGCCTCTAATGCGTTTGAACTTACCCCCTCTTCCTCTCTATCACTTCCTGCACCCCGACCTCCCCTCTCAGACCTGATAATGGTACCTCCCACATTAGGCCCGGCTCTGCGAAGTGCCTGTCAACGGCCAACATTTAAAGGAAAAGAAGCACATGGCCCTGCGCAACGTTAAACACACTCTGATAAGATGGAGCTGATGCTATCTGCAGCACATAGCGCGGGCCGGCTCAGGATAACATTTATTCTGACTGGTGAAGCGTTGGTTTCAGCATCACTCTTTTTTTTGACCGTGTTGAGTGGGAGCATGAAAGAGGTCTTTACTCACTCTGGTGTTTAAATGGTGCAGTGGTGCTGACTGCTTTGCTTGCTCAGTATTCCATCACACGCTCGCTACTAATAGTCGGGTTGTAGTCAAAACCAAGAGTTCAGCAATCGAGTCTAATACCAAGACGCACCGAATCTGAGTCAAAAGTCAAGAATCAAATTGAGACACATCGAGTCTTGACTCAAGACCAAAACATTTAGTTTTTGAGACCAAGATTTTTAGTAGTCGAGTCTGAGTCAAGTGTAACACCAGGACACATTGAATCTGAGTCAAGACCAGGACTTTTAATAGATGGGTCCAAGTCAAGGCCCAAACTGAGACACATCAAGCCCGAATCAAGACCAGGAAATTTAGTATTCGAGTCCAAGTCAAGACTAACACTGGGAAACAAAGTCGAGACCAAAACATTTAACATTTGAGACCAAGTCTTTTAGTCGTTGAGTCTGAGTCAAGGCCAAGACCGGGACACATTGAGTCCAAATCAATATCAAGATATTTAGTAATCAAATTCGAGTCAAGACCAAGACTGGGAGACATTTAGTCCGAGTCAAGACCAAGAATTTTAGTAGTTGAGTCTGAGTTGAGGCAAAACACCAGGAATCATCGAGTCCGAGTCAAGACCAAAACATTTAGAAGTTGAGTCCGAGTGAAGACCAAGACTTTTAGAAATCCAGTCTTTTAGAAGTTGAGTCCGAGTGAAGACCAAGACTTTTAGAAATCGAGTGAGTCAAGACCAAGACTTTTAGAAATCCAGTCCAAGTCAAGACCGAGACTTTTAGAAATCCAGTCGAAAGTCAAGACCAAGACTTTTAGAAGTCGAGTCTGATTGAAGACCATGACGTTTAGAAATCCAGTCTTTTAGAAGTTGAGTCCGAGTGAAGACCAAGACTTTTAGAAATCCAGTCCAAGTCAAGACCGAGACTTTGAGAAGTCGAGTCTGAGTGGAGACCAAGACTTTTAGAAATCCAGTCCAAGTCAAGACCGAGACTTTTAGAAATCCAGTCGAAAGTCAAGACCAAGACTTTTAGAAGTCGAGTCTGATTGAAGACCATGACGTTTAGAAATCCAGTCTTTTAGAAGTTGAGTCCGAGTGAAGACCAAGACTTTTAGAAATCCAGTCCAAGTCAAGACCGAGACTTTTAGAAGTTGAGTCCGAGTGGACACCAAGACTTTTAGAAATCCAGTCCAAGTCAAGACCAAGACTTTTAGAAGTCGAGTCTGATTGAGACCATGGCGTTTAAGAAATCCAGTTTTTAGAAGTTTGAGTCCGAGTGAAGACCAAGACTTTTTAGAAATCCCAGTCCAGTCAAGACCGAGACTTTTAGAAGTTGAGTCCGAGTGGACACCAAGACTTTTAGAAATCCAGTCCAAGTCAAGACCAAGACTTTTAGAAGTCGAGTCTTGATTGAAGACCATGACTTTTAGAAATCTAGTCCAAGTCACGACCAGACTTTTAGAAATCCAGTCCAAGTGAAGACCAAGACTTTTTAGAAAATCCAGTCCAAGTCAAGACCAAGAGTTTTAGAAATCCAGTCCAAGTCAAGACCAGACTTTTAGAAGTCGATTCTGAGTGAAGACCAAGACGTTTAGAAATCCAGTCTTTTTAGAAGTTGAGTCCCGAGTGAAGACCAAGACTTTTAGAAGTTTGAGTTCGAGTGGACACCAAGACTTTTAGAAATCCAGTCCAAGTGAAGACCAAGACTTTTTAGAAATCCAGTCCAAGTGAAGACCAAGACTTTTAGAAGTCAAGTCTGATGGAGACCCAAGACTTTTTAGAAGTTTGAGTCCGAGTGGATACCAAGACTTTTTAGAAATCCAGTCCAAGTCAAAACCACCAAGACTTTTAGAAGTCGAGTCTGATTGAAGACCATTGACTTTTTAGAAATCTAGTCCAAGTCAAGAGACCAAGACTTTTAGAAATCCCCAGTCCAGTGAAGACCAAGACTTTTAGAAAATCCCAGTCCAAGTCAAGACCAAGAGTTTTAGAAATCCAGTCCAAGTCAAGACCAAGACTTTTAGAAGTCGATTCTGAGTGAAGACCAAGCCGTTTAGAAAATCCAGTTTAGAAATCAGTCCTTTTTAGAAGTTGAGTCCGAGTGAAGACCAAGACTTTTAGAAATCCAGTCCAAGTCCAAGACCTAGACTTTTAAGAAATCCAGTTCCAAGTCAGTCAGACCAAGATTTTTAGAAGTCGAGTCTGATTGAAGACCATGACTTTTAGAAATCCAGTCCAAGTCAAGACCAAGACTTTTAGAAGTCGAGTCTGAGTGAAGACCAAGACGTTTAGAAATCCAGTCTTTTAGAAGTTGAGTCCGAGTGAAGACCAAGACTTTTAGAAATCCAGTCCAAGTCAAGACCAAGACTTTTAGAAGTCGAGTCCGAGTGAAGACCAAGACGTTTAGAAATCCGGTCTTTTAGAAGTTGAGTCCGAGTGAAGACCAAGACTTTTAGAAATCCAGTCCAAGTCAAAGGCCAAGCCTTTTAGAAATCCAGTCCAAGTCAAGACCAAGACTTTTAGAAGTTGAGTCCGAGTGGAGACCAAGACTTTTAGAAATCCAGTCCAAGTCAAGACCGAGACTTTTAGAAATCCAGTCGAAAGTCAAGACCAAGACTTTGAAATTGAGTCCGAGTGGAGACCAAGACTTTTAGAAATCCAGTCCAAGTCAAGACCGAGACTTAGAAGTCGAGTCCGAGTGGAGACCAAGACGTTTAGAAGTTGAGTTCGAGTGGACACCAAGACTTAGAAATCCAGTCCAAGTCAAGACCAAGACTTTTAGAAATCCAGTCCAAGTGAAGACCAAGACTTTTAGAAGTCGAGTCTGAGTGGAGACCAAGACTTTTAGAAGTTGAGTCCAAGTGGAGACCAAGACTTTAAGAAGTTGAGTCCGAGTGGAGACCAAGACTTTAAGAAGTTGAGTCCGAGTGGAGACCAAGACTTTTAGAAATCCAGTCCAAGTGAAGACCAAGACTTTTAGAAATCCAGTCCAAGTCAAGACCAAGACTTTTAGAAGTTGAGTCCAAGTGGAGACCAAGACTTTAAGAAGTTGAGTCCGAGTGGAGACCAAGACTTTAAGAAGTTGAGTCCAAGTGGAGACCAAGACTTTTAGAAATCCAGTCCAAGTCAAGACCAAGAAATTTAGTAGTTGAATCCGAGTGGAGACCAAGACTGAGACACATCGAGTCGAGACGGAGAGTGGCCGAGACCAACATGATACCAGATTAAGATTTTTTAAAATCATACAAGACTAAGGAGAAGAAACTGAAATTTTGTTTATTTTACATTCATGATACATTATATAATATAGTATTTCATCATATGTTTTGTAAAACGTAGCGTTAAATAATATATAGCCTAAAATGATTTTTAATTATTATTATATTATAGTATCGTTTTAACAAAATAAGGTAATGTAACTTTTGGAATGTAATGAAGGAGATGAATCTGTTTCCCTTCTTTTCTCTTTTAAAATTGAATCAGAATCACCACATAAGATCACCTGCATATAAACAACAACATCCTTTCTATACATTTATTATTAAAATAAAATAATAATATAATAATAAAAATATAATAATAAAAATAATAATTATTATTATGTCAGATTTGCAGACATGCTAAAGTAAAGCGAGCGGGTGAAAATGCACACTTTCAACACTCGGAGAGAGAGAGAAGGGAGGAAGGACGGAGGGGGTGCTGGGTGGTTAAACATCAGAGATACAATATGGTAATTCCTGTCCGCCGTGTCCTACACCTTTTGGGCCTGCGCAGACACGGTGGTGAGGCGCTCTGGACTCGGCCACGCTCTCACCTTGTGCTCAGGTAGCCCTGCCTCTGACAGGCAGTCTGGCTCGTCACACCATCGTCCTGCTCCTTCTCCCTGCGTGGCTCGACCCCCTTCGCGTTGGCCCCCAGGTTCGTGAGGGGTGGCAGGCTGGCGCTCGGAACAGCTGTGCTGTTTGTAGTTGCGGCGCTAACTGCTGTAGACTTTGTAAGGTCATTAGATGATAATAGAAATGATTACTGAATTACATGGGGGCTTAGGAGAGGGGAGGGGAGCGGTAAATGATAAATGGCCTGTGAAGGTGCCCATCTGGCCTCTCCTCTTTATCTCTGGCTCTTCTTTCTTTCTGTTTCTTCAGTTCTCGCTGGCTTTTCCTCCTGCATTGTTTCTTGCTGTGGACCTAAAACAAAGCGAGCTGTGAAAGATTAACAGGACGGAGCCCAGAAGGACTGTGTGTGTGTGTGTGTGTGTGTTTGGGTTAATGTGAAGTGCTTGACACGTTGCCCTCCGTGTCTCAACGGAGCTGCGGGAGAGTGGGCAGCCATTGACCTTCAGCCCGGGAAGCGCTCGGAAAGCTAGCAGTGCGTAAATCAAGCGCTGCTGAGCTTAGCACACGCGAGAGGTTGCGAGAGCTGGGTGTCATACGAAGACGCACTTTGTCCGCGCGATTTCCGATCTAAGCGTCTACGTATTACAGAAGCACGAACTGGTCCATGAAAGCGTTCGTCAGAAATGTGACGCGATATTGGGCCGTGTCGTCAAAAAATTATATCTCGATATTTTCTAGGATTCTTTAAAATCGATAACGATAATTAGACGATACTTTGGCTGTGTTGTTCTCAGATCTAAAGTATTCCAAAGTTGTTCAATAATCTGGAGCTTTTCTTGCCGTGGGATGCTTTTTTTGCAGAATGATTCCTGAGTGCATTTTCTTGGCTGGTTTAAGCCCGACTCCAGAAGTTTGTCCTAATCTTCAAAGTCTGCACGGCCTCGAGTGTTTTATGGCTTTTATGCAACAGTTTCTTTCACAACACAATAACTAAACAAAACAAATCAAAGAGAGCCGAATTTCATTCTGAATATCCTACGGTACCTTCCCCAAAAGTTAGGTCCAACGTTGCTCCGTGCTGGATTTACCTGCTTAAAGCACGCCAGGGCTGTCAAAAGACCTCCAGGATGCTGTTACTGACACATAGTGGTCACTAGATGGCGCTGTTTTCACAAAGCCAACAGATCGGTTACATTTACATTTACAGCATTTAACAATTGTGGGTTAAGGACCTTGCTCAAGGACCGAACAGTGGCAGAAGTGGGATTTGAACCCTGGACCTTTTGGTCCATAGTCCAGTACCTTAACCACTAGGCTACCACAGTTCTGGTAGTAATCGGTTTTGATCAGCTTGCGTTCGTCCAGTGTGTCGTTCGTTTCCGTGTTGACAGTCTGTGCGGTGAAGCTGTTCCTTCGTCATTCAGCATCACTTTCTGTTTGTTTATTTGCTTCGTTCCCAAAGACGTACATTACGAACACAGACACTGAAGTACGCTACAGTACGCTACAAAAGGTTTTGAAATCCAACATACAATCCAATCCAACATACATACTAAAACTATAAATGAATTAAGAATTACACGGTAGAGTTCAGTTATTTATTAGGATCCCTGTGATATTTGTATATGTTACACATTTCTGTGCATAAATCAGTGGAGCGATGTAAAAATCGTGGAAAAGAAGCGTAAGGACGCTTCTCAAGCAGTCATAAAATCTAAGGGCGGACCTAACTCGTCTTGTTTCTGCTCTTTCTGCCCTACCAGACCGGTTTGGCCGCAGTCGGTGTCCGGCGATCATTTTTCGGGATCCCTTTTCCTGCATGTGTCCTCAGCAGCTGCCCTGTTTGCTCACCCTCCCTCTGTGACCTCTAACCTGAGCGTCTTTTGTTCTGTTTGACTGTGTGTGACTTCTGACCTCACCTGGGTGGAAACTGGCAAAATGAAAAGGCGCCCGGCAGGGGGTGTCAGCATTGTCTGCTCAGTGCTTCAATGCACGTACTGCACTTTGTGTCTGTACTAATAAACGGGCACGAAAATCGTTTTTTTTTCCTTGTTTCTCCACGGACATGCCGCTCATTCCGTCAGTGGGAAAGGGGGCGTGTCCAGAGCTGTCAGTCTTTTGTCCCCTCCTCTCGGAGCCCTAAAGCGAGTGGACAATAGGCTCGCTGTGCCCCGAGCAGAGAGGAGAAGCTTGTATGTGTCTGTCCTCAATGAAGATGGACATGTCTCTTCAGAGTTTGCTCAGTAGTGCAAATGATGGGTGGGATTCAACACACACACACACACACACACACACACACACACACACACGGTCATGGTAATTGTATGTTTTTAGGGACTTTATTGACCTCCACTGACATTAATGCTGCACACACTAACAATAACCCCCAACCCTGACCTCAGTAGCCAGAAGGAAAAGCTTTGCAATAAAAGTTGCCTTTTTTCCAGCAAAATGTCCTCATAAGGTCAGAAATATCTAATCCTGTCCTTATAGGGACCAAAAAATTAAGAGATGACTCCAGATTTTCTTAAAATCAGCATCCCTGCATATAAGGCAGAAATTGCATTGCATCTGCATAATGAGCTAGGTAAATTTGCATACACAAATCAGGCTTTTCTTTTACAGCAGTGTGCAAAAGTCTTAGGCCACCATTAGATTTGTTGTTTTATAGCAATTCTAGTAGTGTTATGAGGACCATATATGGCATATTATCGACGTTTGGACTCAAAAACGTGGATTCATTGCACTTCGATCCTCTTTTCCACCAATCTTTGTGAGCATATTTCAGCTGTTCACCCTGTTCTTATCCTGAAAAAGTGCTTTCTTGGCTGCTACTCTTCCAAAAAGACCATTCCTGATCAAGCTTCTTCTTCGGACTGTAAGTGTAAGAGGAGGTCACACTAAATACACTCCACTGTACCCTATAGAAGATGATTTGTTCAGCTTAAAAAATACTCCTTACAAATATTTTCTGGTTGTGTTCTAATAAAGTGACTGAGAAAGAATCGTATAAGAATAATGGTATAAGTGATCTAATGGTGGCCTAAGACTTTTGCACAGCCAGCAATATTCACCTGGGTATTTACGGTTGCTCCTGAGCTACCTAACCCTTGTAGGTTATTTGTTTTCTCATTTTACCCCCACTTTGCCTCAGTCAGGGTCGTGCAGCTATCCCAAAACTCGAGGGGCGCATTCCCGGTCCATCGTTCAGGGTTTATAAGGGGTGGTTTAGTTGCAGGCTGCCCCTCAGTCACAGCCAATTATGCCTTTTTCATCTGCCGCTTAAAGTAGGCGGGGTTTTGAACATGCAGGAACGGGGTAGGCCTTATCCTATTGGAATTCATATGAAATGCGTTCCTGCTGTCCAGAATGAGGTGCGTTTGTACCTCAT
This sequence comes from Ancistrus triradiatus, assembly GCA_025084515.1. Classification (NCBI taxonomy): domain Eukaryota; kingdom Metazoa; phylum Chordata; class Actinopteri; order Siluriformes; family Loricariidae; genus Ancistrus; species Ancistrus triradiatus. The sequence goes on along the minus strand of JAJAGP010000011.1, from coordinate 1,729,372 downwards.
TCCAGCGTATTGAAACTTGACCTCCTTAGGTCCTTAGGTAAGCCCCTCTCCAAATCAGGCATGGGTATAGAGAGGGTACGAGGGAGGGGTTTATTAGAGGGGGATCTTTTGGGCGTTTTGCTTGGCATGGAGCGCACCATTTAGAGAGTTTGTTTGCTGTAAATGTGCTCATGATACCTCAGGGCACTGAGCTTACTGGCAAACACCTGCGTCTGCCATTTGATGAAGACACACACACACACACACACACATGCCGCTAACCCGCTATGGCATGCTCGGAGAGAAATCAAAAAGGCCCGGCGTGCGCGCCCGCGCTCCCTCGTGCTACCTTTCATCATCGGCAGGCCTGTAATTAGTGCGAAAGTGATGATTACATTTAAAAAGCTGTTGTATAATTTGTCTGCCTTTATCGAAACAAACATGTGCAGTCCCACCCAGGCGCTGCCCGTGTGATCCGACAACTTTCCGAGCGTCTGAGGTCGGTAATGGCCCCGATTTGCCCGAACCCACAGTTTTAACGTCATGCACGACATCGTTCGCAGCTGCCAGGCTCTTCCTACGCCCTCTCTGTCTCACGCTAAAAGCTCGGCCTTTGATAGAGCCGCTGTCAATTAGGAGGCAGGAATAGCGTCTGCGGAGGCATGTTATGGGAAGAGAAATGTCCAATTTGTCTGCGCGCGTGTGGCTGCTCGCTCCGAACGCGCATTCGAGCAAGTACGCTCACGTACAGACCGCCCAGCGCCTCGTGTGCGTGTGCGCGCGCCCTTCCAGAAGCACACACGTCGGCCCGTGGAAGCGACGTGGCACGCCGGATAATGACAGGACCCGTCGTGCTCTCCGTTTTGTGGAAACCCCTAACGCGGCGTGGGACGAGATTCTGCGCTCTGCCTGCCACTGGAAACACCCCAAACAAAAAATGCTTTAATTGTTCGCTTCATGACAACTGTTATTTCATAATTACGCAGAAAGATTTGAGGCAATTAAGCGAGCCACGATTTTAGGGGTCCCCCCCCCCGAACGCTGCCAGGAAGCTGTACTTAAACGTGGAAACAAAGCTAGTGAATGCACGGGGGCTAACCAGAGCACGTCTGGCATTCTGGGAAAAAAAAGGGACCAGATTCCCATAAACCGAAAACGCCGGCCACAGGCATGGCGGTAAAGGAAGGATGTGTGAACAAGGATTTGTGGTGTCAGGATTTCTGGTTCTTGCACGAACCGCTTCGGTTACGAGACTTTAACCCGTGAATTTGCAGTTAGAAGGATGCATGATGTGTTTTTAGATTATAATTGAAACTGCAATCGAAGACGACGAGTATCCAAATGTTTCCCATAAGGAATAATATAAATGTAGTGAATGGGTTCCAGATCCCCAGAAAATCCCCCTGTATAAGATTATCAGCATTAATGGAGCTGTATTGTACAGGAGCTCCCTGATTTATGATGGGGATATGTTCAACAAATCCATCATAACTTACATGTACAGTGGGGCAAAAAGTATTTAGCCAGCCACTGATTGTGCAAGTTCTCCTACTTAGAAAGATGAGAGGTCTGTAACTTTCATCATAGCTACACTTCAGCTATGATCTGATGAGTCTAATATAGTCTGTTATTACACATTAAGACTTACATTAACCTACAGTTACCCAAAATCATGAACACAAAGATTTATTTGTAATAACGCATTGAAAAATCTCATGTCATTTAGTGAGTGAAGGATTGAAAGTGAAAAGTAAGCAAAACACTCACTCTATGGGTGAACTCAGGGCACTAGCATAGCTGCTGGCTCTTATAACTAATCTTTTTAGGACCCATTGAGATATATTTGCACTACAAATGTAGTACTGCACTGATAAACACAGCGCAGATCACGTGTTTGGAATGTGAGAGGAAAGTCGGACTTGTCCCAAACCACAACACTTGAGTAAAAAGCTGTGTGACACTGTAAGCACTGATCTGCTGCAGCATAAGAGCAGACGGACATTGTTCTTCCATTAGCTTTGGTTTTAGGATTATCCCTTGGGCTCCACCAGTGACCCTTGCGACCTTGTGAACCAAGGAGTACGTACGTCGTCTGTATCCTGGGTAAAACATGAAGCAAACATTTAAACATAGGGAAAGAAATCTAGATCATTCACTAGAAACAAAGTGTATCGTTTAATGGCGGTTTATGTGGAATCCTAGAGCTTCAGTTAGGTCACTGATACATGATGACAGAGCAGCAATGCAAACGTCTCGAGCGATTACGTTGCACAGGATGGATGTTCTTTCAGTACACAGCCCTAAGCTCGACAGTGACTGGAGGTGCGGCTCTCACACAACGGAAACGTCCTGATCTATCATTACAGGCTGTTCCGGAAGCAGGATGAAGCGACTTGAATTTCTGGTCAAATGAGACTTTTGCAAATTGTGCTATAATCCTTCTCCGTCATATCTCTACAGAGGTTTTGGACTGAAGTGCTTGTTCTGGGTCTCGTATCTGTGAGGTCTTGATAATTACTTGGCTATGTGCCAAAGCCTTTTTCAAGAAAAGTCTTCTCTAATTGTTCAGTTCTGTTTTTCAATCCTCACAGTGTCTGGTTTCAGTAGGCTGTCATCGTCTCATTGGCTTGGTTTCACGTGCAAAACTTCTTAGATGGTATATTGTATGTAAGAACAATGCAACAGATTTTCCCATACGACAAGATGGAACGTATTTATGTACAGTTCGCTTCCTGTCAAAGCAGCCATTATGCAGACAGCTATCGGCGAAAAGTGACATCTGTAGTCCTTTCAGAACACTAGGGTCGAGCTTTTCAGTGATAAGACGCCTGTGGGTTTGTTCCCGTTCCTCACGTTTGTACATTTTTATCCATCATTTACCTAACAGTGACAGTTTTGTTGCTGTCTTACCAGTCCAAACTCTCATTACTTTGATCATTGGCCAAGTTTTGGAACCTTTTAGAATGTTTTATATTTTTGCATATATATGACCTAAAACATCATTTTCACACAAGTCCTAAAAGTAGAGAAAGAGAACCCAGTTAAACAAATGAGACAAAATATTATACTTGGTCATTTATTAATTGAGGAAAATGATCCAATATTACATATTAGTGAGTGGCAAAAGTATTTGAACCTCTAGGATTGTCAGTTAAATTGAAGGTGAAATTAGATTCAGGTGTTTCATTCAATGGGATGCCAATCAGGTGTGAGTGGGCACCCTGTTTTATTTAAAGAACAGGGATCTATCAAAGTCTGCTCTTCACAGCACGTTTGTGGAAGTGTCTCATGGCACGAACAAAGGAGATTTCTGAGGAGCTCAGGAAAAGAGTTGTTGATGCTCATCAGGCTGGAAAAGGTTACAAAACCATCTCTAAAGAGTTTGGACTCCACCAATCCACAGTCAGACAGATTGTGTACAAATGGAGGAAATTCAAGACCATTGTTACCCTCCCCAGGAGTGGTCGACCACAAAGATCACTCCAAGAGCAAGGCGTGTAATAGTTGGTGAGGTCACAAAGGACCCCAGGGTAACTTCTAAGCAACTGAAGGCCTCTCTCACATTGGCTAATGTTAATGTTCATGAGTCCACCATCAGAAGAAACACTGAACAACAATGGTGTGCATGGCAGGGCTGCAAGGAGAAAGCCACTGCTCTCCAAAAGAGACATTGCTGCTCGTCTGCACTTTTCTAAAGATCACGTGGGACGAGCCAGAAGGCCATTGGAAGGATGTTTTGTGGCTGGATTAAAAGAAAAGTGTTATGTTTGTAGAAAGGAAAACACTGCATTCCAGCATAAGAACCTTATCCCATCTGTGAAACATGGTGGTGGTAGTATCATGGTTTTGGGCCTGTTTTGCTGCATCTGGGCAGGACGGCTTTCCATCATTGATGGAACAATGAATTCTGAATGATATCAGAGAAAATGTCAGGACATCTGTTCATGAACTGGATCTCAAGAGAAGGTGGGTCATGCAGCAAGACACCGACCCTAAGCACACAAGCCGTTCTACCAAAGAATGGTTACAGAAGAATAAAGTTCATGTTTTGGAATGTCCAAGTCAAAGTCCTGACCTTAATCCAATGGAAATGTTGTGGAAGGACCTGAGAGCAGCTAATGTGAGGAAACCCACCAACATCCCAGAGCTGAAGCTGTTCTGTACGGAGGAATGGGCTAAAATCAACAGCTCCAGGAAACGTTTAGCTGCAGTTATTGCTGCACAGGGGGGTCACACCAGATACTGAAAGCAAAGGCTCACATACTTTTGCACAGTGCTGTATCTTCATTTGGAACGAACTGCTGGTGTTTTGTTGGACTTGGCGCCCGACTCTGCGGTCCTGCCCAGGGTCCATCCTGAAATTACACCTTGTCCCTTAACCACACCCACAGAAAGGTCCCTCGTTACCCCTCGTCTCCTGTCCCCTGCCTCTCTCTCAGCTTTTTTGGGAGAGCAGATGCTGGTACAGGTTTGAAACGTCGGATATCCGTCTGCGTAATTACTTTCTCGTACCCTTGACTCTGCACCAGAGTGATGTGTACTTAATGATAGTGTTAGCTTTCCCTAATCTCCGCGCTCGCACTCGCGCCTCTCTCTCTCTCTCTCTCTCCCGGCTTTCAGACTGTTAATTATATGGAACGCGGGCCGCCGCGGCGAGCATATTGCGCGTGGCAGGCCGGCGGCGCGGGTTATGAACGATGGAGAAGGCGAGGACAGGAGCGCGCCGAGATAGTTATGAAAATTTCATCTGTCTGCCGTGGCGGCTGCAGCTGCTGCTGTCACTGGGAGAAATTACAGCAGGTCAGAGAGGAAGAGGAGCATCAGGATGGCCCTGTCAGTACCCCGACACTCACACACTCGGCACTCGGGCTCACCGCTGTCTGGCTTCATTATCCAACTTATGTTAGGAGAGAGTCGATGGGTAGCGCAGACCTTTCGACCTCACCTCTTACCATCATCTGCTCCCGGCGCCTTGTTTCCCTACGCCTTTCTCCTCTTCCCCTCCATAAATTTACACCATTTTATTTACGCGAGCGTTTCCGCCGTAATTGCCTGCGCGTGAGGACGGAAACCGGCAGTGCTGCTGCTCATTTCGGCTCTCTTCTGACACCCCTAATAAACACAGCCTCGCAGCTTAACGACGTCGCCTCGTTCCTGGCTTCGAGAGAATTCTATTAGTCCGAGCTGCAATCTGTTAATTACCATTCCTTCCCGTCAGACAAAATGACAAGCCCGGCTACAGATGTAGCACGCGGCGATAGGTGGCTTTCCCTCTCCGAGCTACAAAGCCGCTCGAGTAAAATAGGTCATCAATCCACCGGCGCTAAACGTCTTTCCTAGGTAATGAGCGCCTTATCGGGCCCGGATTAGCCCGGATTTCCTTCTTCTTTTGTAATTAGTCAGACAACAGAGATTTCTGCCAGGGTTCGGTCTTGTTTTTCCACTCCCTGAATTGTGGAGGAACTTTTGCGGTGGTTGAAAAAGAGGCAGACCTGGAGGAGTGCCGTCGCGTAGGCTGCTACAGCACCGACAATTAGAGTGGTGACAAAGAGAAAGCAATAGATGAGTGGAGAAACAAGGTCACTGCGGTAACTGAATTGTTTGAGTGGGACAATACTGTCACCAGAGACCAGATCTGTGTGGACATGGAGGAGCTTGGACAACGCTCTCCACCACCAAATTGGCTCCGGAAGCTTTGGCAGCACAAGACATTACTGAGATCTCTCTGTAGTAAAAACGTGGTGTTGACCCTTTTCAAATCGGATCTTATATAGCGTTAAATCATTGCTTCATCAATTTCGTAGGTAAATTATAGGGTCAGAGAGAGGTGGGATCAGGGCCTTGCTCAAGGATCCAAGTACCAGCTTGGCGAAGATGGGATTTGAACCCTGGATGCAGTCCAGTATCAAAACTGTTATTATAATTGTCTTCTATGCTATAGTTGCATATTCTCAGACTCATTATCTCTCATTTATTAGTCTACGTATTATGTACTTTTAATTATTGCATCTTTATATAGTTGAACTATTACTACAAACGTATTAATTAGATTTTCAGAATTCTTACACATGTCATGTAAGCCGCCCAAGCAGGTTTGGCTTCCTTTCTTGGATTGGGTCCTAACAAGGTTTCTTCCTTATAACATTTAGGGAGTTTTTCCTTGCCACTGTCACCCTAGCCTTGCTCAGTTAGGGCTATGGGCCTAGATATTAAAAGATAACAGGCAATTGTAAAGCTACTCTGAGACTTCTTGAGAATCTTCTTTCTTCTGTTTTGGTCTATTTAAACTTCCGTCCATTCACATCCATAAATGATAATCAGTTATAACAGGAAACAAAAATGAAGGCTGAAGACCTAACGTCCTGATAAATCCGGAGCTTTTCCGAGTGGCCTCAGCCTCACTTCTAAGGAGGAATGAACCAGGCTTGCTTCTTTTGACGAAGCTTAGAGCGTAATGGCCAGAATTAACGGACTTTGTAACGTAGAGGGAAGTAAATGGCTTTTGTAGCGATGTCAAACTGGTTGAAATGTTTATACCAGTTTGAAATGGTCTCACCAGCTCACCACCCACCCGTGCTGAAGACTTTGCCTCGTTGCCGATTGAGACGCCTTTGAAAGGAACTGAATCTTTCACCAGTTTTTCATCTGCGTTATCCACTGAGCCTCATTCTCATTCCCTTTCCACTCCTCATATATGCTGGAAGGGGCTTTGGTTTTTATGTGCTGCCCCCCCTTTTCTATTCCACACACACACACACACACACAAACACACACACGCTTTCTTTTTAGTATCATGAAATCACAATGCGATATATTCAGCCCGAGGTGGAACTATCCACTATGCCGTTTGACACAGAGGAGTTGAATTCCTGCTGCACACTGCTATCTAAATAGCCCTTCAAGCTCCACAACACACACACACACACACACACATTCTCGCACCGCACAATTTCTGTCTTATCCTACATTTATGAGGCTCTGAACTACACTAGTGGGTCCACTAAAGACGTTTGACGAATAAAGCCATCACGCCACCCGGTCCTTTAGAGAAAGCCCCTCACCTCTTTGCGCTCGGTTCCTCACGGGGACATTTTTACCTCCGCTGGTTTTATTTCTTTGCTTCTTTGCCTCTCCTCGAAAGGGAGCTGGATTAATGTAATTTTCGGCTGATGGCAGGAGTGGGGAAAATAAAAAGCTGAAGATAATGTGGCAGCGCTGTGGCACGGGGAGAACCGAGACGAGTCAGAGTTAGGCTGAAGTTAAATTCACGGCCGGCGAGACTTGTCTTTGCTTCCGTGGCGAAGCTGTCACGCTCGGCTTTTTTAATGGCGGCTGATTAGGAGGAACACGCGCGCCTGCCTTATTAAGCGCCGGGCTGACAGCTTCGTTTTGCAAACGCCGGCAAACCGGAATTAGTCTGAGCTCACCTACGGGGGTGTGTGAGAGAGGGGTAAACAGAAACAAAGCGAGAAAGACACTTTTAGGGCTGCTGTAGTGCTGGGAGGAAAGTCGAGGGGGAAAAAGCGTTTTAACGAGCCCATTTGTGTAGAGTAATGATGGCTCATACGTGCTCAGACCCCGGCGTGGTCACAGAAAGGTGAGCTCAGGTGTGTTTCCGTGAGTGTTGGCCCGAGGCTCTGCGCTCTGACACCTGCACTCGCTTTGTATCCAGATCTGTGTGACTTAGCAGGAAAATATGCTTGGGTTTAATTGTGTGGGTTTGCGCCTGAGCGTTTGAGCCTTTATAGACTTGTCGGGGTGCCTCACATGCATATATCATCACGTTCGTTTTAATTGACTCACCTGCCAGGCTGTAATTCAAGATTAGCTTGTCAGCGTTATTGCCTCGGATTGTTTATTGGCGATGCTTCAGGTTTTTACACGTTCGCCTACAGCCTACAGCCGCGGCTCAGGAGCAGATCGTTGCCGCCAGCTCTCGAGCTGACAATGCTCCGGTAACGTAGCCTTAATTAAGCTATCAGCACTTGCTTTCCCACAGCATGTGTGGGCCTTCGCATGCAAATACTTCAGAAGGTCGTAACACATGCCTGAAATCGTATACACGTGTTTACTGTATACCGATGAGCGCAGAGCGAGGTGGGCTTGCCAAGGCCGCGGGCGGACAGGTGAAACAGGCACGGGTTTGTTAGCTCTCAGTGCGAAAACTGTTATTGGTGCTGCAGCGGCCTGGGACGGTCTTTGGCGAGCGTGGCGTCTGGGGAAGGCTCGACAGGATGGTTTGCACTGACCTCGAAGTCATCCAGGGCTTCCAGGATAAATTTAATCAACCTCAGTAATGTTCTTGTGGCTGAGTGTGAGCGGTCTTGTTCAAAAATCTGCCAGAGAGCCTTCCCAGAAGTTTGTGGCCGGCAGAAAACCGTCTCAATACTTTCGAGAAATGAAACTCGTGCAACTTGAGGAGTAACAGTGACGGCAAGTACCTGGAACAGGTAGCATGAACTGTACACTAGGGTCGGGTATCGGAACTGGTTCCAATATTTAAAAACAACTAGGTACCTGCCAAAAAACCCAGAATTTCGACGCATTATATGGTTTAAAAACACGACAACATTAGTACAAAAATCCATCTGTATAAAGGGGGCGCCTGGGGGCCGGGACCGGTGCGCCATCACGTAGTTTGTTTTGATTCGCTCCGCTAGAAGCGCAAGATGGAGGCCCAAAAGTACAAAACGAAAAGCGAAATGTAATCTGTGGACGGCTGATCTGTTCTAAAGGAGGTTGCACCTCATGATGCTGAGCTTCAGTAGTGTACCGGGTTCGACCCCTGCGCTCTGCTGCGTTAGCATTAGCGGGAGAGTCTAATGTGAACAAAGCTTAAGGTGGTTTAAACCCGTTCCAGCAGACTGCTTCCGATCAGTAGTGATTGAGAGACGTTTGGTGTTCTTAGGCCGCTGTTTTAGTACGTTAACTTAACATGTTAAGCTTTTTAAGCTTAATGTAGAAATGATTCCATTCCTTTTAGATCACAGGTGCGTAGAGATTACTTATGATCAGTAGTAACTGAGAGAAGTTTGGTTTTACTAAAGCATTGTTTTAGCACTTTATTTGTACTTATCATAGGTTTAAATGGGAAGAAAAAAGCTTAACATAAAAATGTTTCCTTTTGAAACTGAAATATAGTGAAGGTGTGGTACCTAAACTTTTGGCACATTTTATCACCACTTTGGAATCGATTCTCAGCCCTGTCGTACACCGACCAAGCCTTATGGATGTATCTGGGTTGAATGGAGGCGAATCCTAAAATTTACGTTTCAAAATCTGCTTGTTTCACCAGTGGGCATGGTGGATTCGGTACACTGTGGCACCATGATAGCTTTAATTGATAATGGTAAGGGCAGCAGAGTCTGCTCGTTACCGGCTCCTGACGCTTGATTAAAATGGTGAGGATTTTTCGGGAATGGGTTTGGCCTGTGGGCCTCTCTCTCCCTCTCTGTCTGCTCCCTTAAACACCTCATTACCGGATGACTCGAGCACCTCCGCCGAAAGCATTTTAACACCGTTTCCCTTGAGCCGTTGCACCCGGACAGGAACATTTTCTCCTTTACCAGAGCCCAATTAGCTGTGGAACTCACTAATGTAAGCACCTTTCTGGCTTTTTTTTAGATGCTCACTGTCTTAAAACCTTGTCCCTCACCCAAACTAGACCCATTTTGTAAGGAGTACAAACTTTTTTTGTGGTTGTTCAATAAAGGTTCTTTCGTTTAGGGTCATTTAGGGCCTTTGAGGGCCTTTATTCGCCTCTCGTCAGGTGTGAGATGGATGAGCTGAGCTGAACTGGACTGGATCGCTGGCTAGGAAGTCAGGCTTGGGAAAAAACAGTTACTGATCAATTCGTCACGTGGACGATGTTTGAGTTGTGAATTATTGTGTCTTCTTTGGCAAGCAAAGATTGTGTACTGGCTTGTGTGCTATTGCGTAGTAGTGAAGAGCAACACTGGAGGCCTTTTCACACTGAGTACGATTTTTACGCAAGTTGCGATTTTTGTTTTCTTGTCTTGATGTGTCACGGAGAATTTGCGTCAACTTAAAGCAAAGACACGGGCGAAGATTAGTGCAGGAACCTTTTTGTAGTTTGTGTTTGTTGTGAGAATGCACAAGAACACAGTTCCATCCAGTCCCTGTGAGGTCTATCAGCATCATTCTCCAGCCTTCTAGCTATATTCCACCAGACCTTTTCTTTAATATCTATGCTTACTAGCAGGATGAGCTGTTCTGCCTGACAACCGAGCTCTGATTGGTCAGCCTGAAAAGGCCTCCCGTGTGAATTTGATTAATCCAGATATTGTCTATGCACCTTTGTTGTCTTGCTTCCTTGACATTTTCTTCCTTTCTTTTGTATTGCTTTTTGAAAAGTACAATGTAGACTTTTTTATTGTAAGTTCTCTTTGCACCTCATTTGTTCTTTAATCCCTTTCAGTCCCTCACACTTGCTTCCCTGCGCTTTGTTGATGGTTGTCGGTGGCAGAAAAGGGGCTGCATTCTGATGCATTCTGAGCCCGTCTGTTTTAAATTGCGGGCAGCTGATGCCGGTGTGAGGGGGGTCTCTGTGCTTTTATAAGACACTTAGCGAGCAGATCCCAGACACAGCGCGGTGGATCCCGCGTGGTAAATGCCATTTATTCAGCCGGTTAGTCTGGGAAAACATATGGTGCCATTTGGAGCTGCAGACTGCAGCATGCTGTTCTTCTTTAATTAAAGAACCTCGACAACTAGCCGCGCACCGCGCAGACCGAGAGGTGACACGCGGTAATCACGCGGGCGCGAGCGGGAGCGGGAGCGCGCCCCGGCCGTGCGGCGCTCTGGGAAGAACGTAAACACGGGGCGACATCCAAACATTGACTCTGTGATCATTTCCCACGAACACGGGTTGGCTGATTGTGATTGGAACCACCATCCTGTAATTTGAGTGTTTGTGTACGACTGGCTGTACTGCGCGTCTCTTGATCTCTGTTTATGTGTGTCCGCGCGAGCGTGTGTACGATCGGGAGCTGATAGCAGGTGCGATGTTTGCACCGAGTTGGCATGATGTTTGGGCTCTGGGCTCGGAGAGAGCGGGGAGGGCCAGGTTGGCAGCGCCGCGGGTCGTCTCTGTAAGGAACCTCCGCCGGGATTGGCTGCGAGATCGGCCCAAAGATGGTTTGCCAAACCCAGGCTCCTGATGAAGACGTCTAGTCCTCGTTCATAAATACTGGCAGTTTTAAACAAATCCCTCTGCTTCCTCTTAGCGTCATTCTGGCTCTCTGGCTTTCTCTTGACTCCCTGTTAAAACGCTATAGCAGAATTAAAGCCCTGTGCGGGAAAGCTTCATAGCTGCTTCACGAACGAATTTAACACGTTTAGGTTTATTTGGGTGTTTACGTGTTTTTGGAGGATCTCCACAACCCCAGGGACTAAATAATGCCTATATATGCATATTCTCTGCATTATTATATTTGATATTTTACTTATTATACGGTACTGTGCAAAAGTCTTGGGACACCCTTAGAATTGATTTCAACCATATCATTTTTGGATTCGTCTCTCCATAATCCTCTTTTCCACTGATCTTCATTCCAGTCTTTGTCAGCTTAGCATGCCTTACCCTTTTCACCCTGTTCCCCTTGTGAAAAAGTCATTTCTTGGCTGCTACCCTTCCAAAAAGCAGTTCTGATCAAGTTTCTTCGGACTGTATGAGGGTCTGAAGCTGCCAGGAGAAGTGTAAGGCTAGGAAGCCTACACATTTCCTGTATGTTCTGGCTGTGTTCTAATCAAGAGACTGAGAAGTATATCTGGTCTAACGGCGGCTTAAGACTTTTGCTCAGTACTGTACATAGCACGGCAGAATTAAAGCCTCGAGTGGGAAGGTTTTATAGCTACTGTAGTACCTCACGCTGAGTTTCCCTAAGGAATTTAAAGCTTGTATTTAAAACTTCCACATATTTTTTCACGTATATAAAAGGTCCAAATGCCTAAAGAAATGTAAAGACCAGATTGTGAATGTCCGCAGAGAGTAAAAATCACCAATTAATCAACGATAGTTTTGGGTTCATTGAGAGTACCTACACTATATAGCCAGAAGTTTGTGGACAGTCAGAGCTTGTAAACCTGTTACCAGTACGATTGCTAATTCGAAGGGCTGTCTACATACATTTGGGATTTCCAGTTCTACACCTATTTTATGAGGCCTTGCCACTATTTGTGCCTTAATCCTCCAGCTCGTAAACCCTGAGCACGTTTAGCTCCATGCTGCTCGAGGTGTTTATAACAGCTTTATAACACCCTTTATGACACGACTATTGAGCGTCTTAATAGACTGCATCATGGCAGGAGCCGTCATAAACTTTCTCCACCCGATTTTGGACCCTGTTTTATCGCTGCTGCTCCCGAGCCCAGGGAGTCTTGACTTTTTGTTTCGGAAGTCTTGGCCCGTTGTCTGCTTCGGTGATTTTTCCCATCCTGGCGTGAAATATATGAGTCATAAAGTCTGTTATTAGGAAGGTGTGCAGGACCCATGCTGAGGCGGGATAGATTGGATAATATGAAACACAGGCTCTCGCTCGCTCGGGCTGAGGAGTGTCTGTGAATGATACTGAATCATAAGAGCAGTTTTGAGGGGGCGGCGGATCTAAAAACGAGACGTTTGCGTAGGTAAACTAGAACGGCTCAAACGTACGATTACAGAACGCGTGCGGGTCCGGACTGTATTTACCATTAATTGAACGCAGACCCGGTCGTGACGATACAAATATTCCTTCTTCGCTCAGAGCACGACTGCAGCATGATTCGATTATTTTAAGAGCCGCGGAGGTTTTCTTGTTTATGCGAGTTTTAGTCACGGCCGCTCCAGAACGGGAGCTTAAACACACCGCACCACGTGAGGGAATATGCCCTTTGTTTCACCGCTCTCATTTGGTACGCCTGGTTTTCTGCCCGTTCTGTTTTATGAAAAGTCCTTTGAATATGCGTTTCTTTTTTAAATAAACATTGAACATTTATATGACATGTTTGGTTAATGGTTTGTAAATATAAAACCTCTGCAGGGAGCAAACCTAACCAGCTCTTTCACTGTACGTTTGTACCAGGCGATTTCGTTTTGCTTTTTATTAGTTAGTCTGAAACGGCCCTTTAATTATAATTCCCTACATGCTACGTAACGTGAGTAGCACTTGTGTTGAGCGGAATTGTAAACCATTTCAGACAGGGTTTGCTCATTACTGTGTGACAGTAGGTTTCATCGAGTTCATCGCCGCGTGGTTTGAAAACATGCCTGTCACAAATCAGCAGCTTGCACATGCTGTTTCTGATAAGTTCAACCATTTTATAGATCACCGCTGTGCTTTTTTAAACTTCTGTTGAATCTTTTTAATCTGAGTGCTTTTTAAAGAAAAAGCAATCTCTTTAATATGATTAATCCTGATTAACGTGATAAAACTGCTGCTTAAATTGATGAAATGTTTTTAGTCATTGAACAGCATTGATTCAAAGACGTACGTTAATGGAAAATAATAAACGTAAGCTATGAGCTGTGCAAAAAATGCACTTTTTTACATATTTACATTTACATTTTTTACATTTACAGCATTTAGCAGACGCCCTTATCCAGGGCGACTTACAATTGTACAGTCTTACAATCCAAGCAGTTGTGGGTTAAGGGTCTTGCTCAAGGACCCAACAGTGGCAGCTTTGCAGAGGTGGGATTTGAACCCTGGACCTTCTGGTTCAGAGTCCAGTACCTTAACCACTAGGCCACCACAGTCCATATTTAAGTTTCCTGCCTATGATGTGAAGCTTCTCTTTGTTCTTCATAAACATGATTTATCACAAATGAAGCAAAAATGTATGATTTGTGAAAATCTTGCCACCCTGGTATTAAATCCTGTTTATCTTAAGGTTGGGTTGATCAGGGTCGATCAGACAAAATAAAACAAATGCAAAACTCACACACACTGAAACCAAAGCCAAATCCTTTCAGCTTATATATATATATATATATCTCCCCCAGAACAAATTCCGTCCTGGATAAGATGTGTAAAGAAAGGAAATGGATGCTCACTTTCCCCAAAAACCTCATTTTCGATCGTGTACACAAACGTCAGACGTTTCTTATTATCTCTTATTAAAGTCACCTCTGGGTATCTAATTTTGCCCTCTAACCTGCTTTCTCCAAATATCAATTTGACCTCCCCTTTTATTATCTTTTTTTTTTTCCCTCCTTCTCATCTCTCCTGAATGGAATAAAGGTATCAATCTTTTATGTTTTTTGAAAAATCAAATGAATGCTTCTTTGCGGGACCTCCTGCACGGCTCGGATCGGGTCGGAAGAGGCACGAAATTGCGAGTAAATCAATACTTTGCACTAATGCTCGTGGATCTGCTTTCAAAGGCCAGATGTAAGCGTGTCGGGGTTTTTTTCCCTTCACCCTCATCTTTTTTCCATTTTATTCCAATTTCACTTGTTACTTGCTGTTGTTTGTATGTTATTTTAGCTTCTTTCTCAAGTAGCAATTTGCAATTTGGATGAAAATGCAATTAAATGCACATCTGGATCCAATAGGTGTAACGTCAGCCAGATGGATGCCGGTATAAAAAGTCTTACCTCAACCGTGGCGGGTCTGGGCCTCGGCGATGTAAATCTCCCGAGTGGAATCATGCTCTGAGAAGTGTAAATGTTTAAACTGCTGACGGCATTAGATAAGGGAAATGCACAAATGTTCTTCTCTCTTACACATTTGTGTCGTGGTTGGTGGAGAAACCGATTGAGTTTCATAAAGCCGTACCTACGTCTTACGCTTACGCACAGACGTAAACAATTATAAAGATTAAGAACAAAGTATAAAGCTCTAAACATTAACAAGTACAAAGATTAAGAATAACGTATAAGGACTATAAAGTTTTTTGAAAGTGTCTGAGGGAGGGGATGCTAGTCAGGGGCATCCCTCAGCACTGCAACAGCGACCCCTATGCTATCTTAATATATTATTAGTATTAAACACCACGACCCTGAGCAGGACAAGCAGAGGGAAACTGAGAATAATAATAATAATAATTATTAGTATTAATACAGCATAGTACTCTTCATAAGGGACCAGCGTCCCATTCGGGGCGTGCTTAAGCCTGCGCTGTGTTTTTGAGGATGGACGCTGGAGTCCCTGTGACTCAGAAGTGCTTTCTGTTTCTTAAAACTGACTTCTTTATTTGTGTTCACGTTCTACATGACCGAGCTGAATTAAAGCCCCACATGGGAGCTTTAGAGCTACTGCATTTCCCACTGAACAACGACTGTTTTTGGCTGTTTTATTTCAAGCTATAGTTTTATTGAGGTAGAATAAAGTGTTAGATGGACCAGAGGCCATTAGTATTAAGACACTAAAAAATCCTGTAACGGAGAAGCATCTGAATGAATCTCGAACTCTGAGACGTCTACGAGCGTGAACTTCTCACCTGTCTCCGCTAATAAAGCTTTGATCTTCCTCATGAGCTCGCATTTGCGCTTAACCTTTCCTTACCCTAAAGAGAGCGAGACGGCTCTGGCATTTCAGCCGTTTGATTCGTGACATAAGCGCAGTCTAACGTATTAAATGAAGAGGCCGAGCGACTGTACGGATCGGAGAAAGGGAAAGAGGGAACAGTGCTGTTCTGTTATAGAGGTTCGAGGATAATGCCGTGGAGTGGGAGGGCATTAGAGGGTGTACCTGTACCTACAGCGAGAAGCCTGAGAGGTGGCGCCCGAGGCGTTACCTGCCGTCGTTAGCGTGACCGATGCCGATGGTCACGGGCTACGTTTAAGCACAAGCGCTCTCACAGCTGCGTCTGTCGGCCTCCGCTCCTGGTACAAGTAGGAACATCTCTCGGCACCCTTTCTACCCAGAAACGAGCCCCGCAGGCCGAGGCCGAAACGGTGCGAATATAGGAAAATTGAGCTCCTTTTGAAGTCGAGTGTTTTTGATAACTACTTGGTATGCTTCCTGAAGGATAACCTGTAGGCTTGGCTTCCTCAAACCATAATCCCTTTGATTAGGTGCCAGGCTGGATAGCTTTCTTTTCCCTCTCCCTCTGAAGGCATCGCCTGCTTATACCTCTTCATCTCGGCTTTGAAAGCGCTTCTCCCTAAACTCTGTGTACACTCAGACCTAGTTAAGACAATCCAAACCCCTCTTTCTTTAGCTGATAACAAAGTAAAGTGCCGGCCCTCCGCGCCTGAGCCTCTTTCACAAGTTCGGGGTCACGCCGGCCTCATTTACTCCTTCGCCATGACTCATCGCTTGGCTGTTCTTGTGTTTACCTCGGCCTGGCATCGCTGGCATCACCTTCTCCGGGCCGCAGCCCCTCCGGCTTACCGGAGCTCAACTCGAGGCCTCGTTGGCACGACGGGGTCACGCCGATAGTGCCAGAAGATAGAGGATAAGGCCTCCGATCTGGCCCCCGAGCTTCTAGATTGAGCCGGGCACAGATCCGAGGCCAGCAGTTACCTCACTAAAGACTTGCAGAAACAGCAAACAGCCATCGGGTTACTTAATCGCTTCTAATAGCCGTCGGCTTTGAGGCTGAGCCGCCTGCCCCCGACAAACACACACACTCGTGCAAACACACACCAGTCAGTCACCTACCCAAAGCTGCCCTGTTCCAGTCCGGAGCCAGAGCAAACTGCAGGCGTCTGCGCACAGAACGGAGAGCGCAGTAACCCCGGCCTGAACTTTATTATTATTATTATTATTAATGGTTTGTGCAGCATTCCAAGCCCACCAGAGGCTCCTGGGTTCGAGTCCTGGCTGAAAGGAGGAATGAAATGAAGTTTCATTATTACTTATTATTATGTGATGCTCTGGGAAGGATGGACCTTGACTGGCATTGTTGTTGGACTGATTCACAAAGGTGTCGTAAGAAAGAAAATCTTCTTAAGTGTGTGAATATCCTGTTTTTTGCTTAACTCTTTTCCTAAGAACGTTTCTAAGGATAAGCGGTATTCTTGAAAACGTTCTGTTCTTAAGGACGTTCTTCTCAGTGTTTGTTTCAAGAACCTTTGCTTTGAGTTTTTCTTTAGAAACCTTAGGAAGACGAGAATTTGAGGAGATGGAGCAGTAGCAGAGGGCCTTTTGCATACTGTAATGTTCGTTTATGCAACAATTACACATCAATCCGTGAAGTGACTCTAAGCGAGACTTTATTCCTCCCTTAACTTCGTTTAAGAGCCTTTATTGCCCCACGACCTGTTTGTATATGCGTCTTTCGTGACGGATCGCCTTATTGAATTCTGACAGTCTAAACACTCGATCCTGCTTCTGCCAGATTTGTATTTGTCTCGGTGAAACGTGCCACAAGCGATCAGCTTTACGCCCGGTCCACTTGATCGTTTTCGAAAACCGCAGATTGCAGAATGAGCTCACGATCGCGCTCCAAATTAGCGGAGCCAGGTTGTGTGGAAAAAAAGGTCTGCTGAGCTATTTAAACCAAAGAATAAACCCTATTTTGTCCACCATGTTTTCCTGGCTTGGGTTTAAACCATATTCACTTGTACTCGTCTTGTCCATGTAGTAAACACGAGAAACCAAAAGGCAGCTGCACTAAGACCAGGTGACCCTTGTAGTTACGCTCCGATCAGTCTGAAGCCTTCAAACCTGACAGGACCGAGACTCTTATCGACGTCAGCGGACAAAAATGTGCCGTCCAGATTTGTAGGAACACGCCAAAAATGTGGCTTATAGCCCCGGGGAATGACCATCAACCTGTCATGCCGTCGAAGGTCTAGCAGTGCGAGGAGCAATTAAGTGCAGCCCAGTTGTGATCCGTGCCGGGGCCGAAGCTCACCGCCGTCTTTCAGTTCGATTTCTGCGTGCCGCCGGACGGATCTGAGGTGTGGATAAGCATGTGTCATGGCCTCTAATGGCCTCTTATGAAGGAGTCCCACCCCGTCATAGTTTAGCTTAGCGTAGCACGGCACTAAAGCTAAAGCCTCGCCCCCAGCAGCCTGAGAGCGCAGCGGGGCCTGATAGCCATGACCGGATTTACGCGGGCCGCCCGATCCGGGCCGTGCTCCGATTGCTTTGAATTTTGAAACCGCCTCGAAAAGCTTGTTGATAGAAAGACGCCCCGGAAGCTTAGGGCATGTGGAGGGGTGGGGCGGATTTGGTTCAGGGAGGACGTGAGGCTAACACCCGTGCACAAGAGGCAGCCGCTGTAACCCGGAGCCATGCTCAGGCATGAAAGTACTTCTGACAAAAACTTTTTCAACATTATCGCAAATGGAACTTAGATGGGGGGAAAAGGGGGGAAAAAATCGTAATAATTAATTAAACACAAAACACTCAATGGGATTAGTGAAATATGTATTTTCTAATTTTTTATTAATATTTTCCATTTATTTTAAAGCGATGTTAAAATATTTTGGTTTATCCTACTTTTTAAATATTTAAAAAATTATTCGTTTTTTGAGCGCTTTATATTGAGTAGTGGCTGTTACAAACTCTAATTCCTAAAGTTTACATTGTGAAAATAATACTTACAAATTTTTACATTTTAGTTAAAAAAAAAAAATATATATATATATATATATATATATATATATATATTTTTTTTTTTTTTTTTTTTTTAAATTTTTAATTTTAAAAATGTTTTCATTTATTTTAAAGTGATATAAAAGTATTTAGATTGTGGAGATTTAGATCTTACTTTTTAAATATTAAAAAACATCACTTTATTGAGTGCTTTATATTGAGTAGTGGCTGTTACAAACTCTAATCCCTAAATTTTAAATAATAAAAATAACACTCAAAACTTTTTTTAAAAATTTCTTTAAATTATTTTGTGTTTATTTTAACGTGATGTTAAAATATTTAGATTCATTCTATTTTTAAATTAAAAAAAACAACATATATAAAAAGTCAGAGTGCTTTATATTGAGTTTTTGCATTTTTTTTTCATATTTGTAAATTCTTTTAATGTGATACAAACTGTGTACAAACGTCCTGTATTTTGTGGTTGCATTCTAATAAAGAGATTGAGAGATAATGATACGGGGTAATTATACTATCTGAACTAATCGAATATCTAATCTAATGGTGGCCTAAGACTTTTGCACAGTCCTGTATTTGATACAAAATGGTAAAAATGGATGATGCGACTGGTTCTGTGGGTGGCTACAATAAATAAACATTTAAATAGTAATATATATAGCCAGGTGATTGGAATGCATGCAGGTTACAGCTCCGAGTTAGGATTAGTTTTCTTTAAAAACAAACTGAAAGCCTTGGACTGCTAAAGCTGTGATCACCTATTTATTCCGACTCCTCCTGGCGTTCTGAGTGGATCTTTGTGTGGATGCGCCCGTTCGTGAACATGAGCAGAGACAAATTGCTGGAGCATGGCGTGAGATGAGATGGCGCAGGTGCGATCCGCCCTCCCCTCGGGCTCTGTCAGAGTTTAGGGGGTCACGAGGAGCGAGGAACTCAGAAAATGAGCCGTGGCCAAAAAGTCGGCGCTATTATTGGTGGTTTGTTTATGCGTTTGGTACCAGTATGGCTTGCCTTGGTGCTAAGCATGCAAATCAGAAAAACAAAGCAGCGCCAAGACAAAATTAAATCTCTCACCCAGCTGCTGGATGTAAATGTGTGGGTCGGTACAGACATTGTGCTGATTTTGCTGCATTTTGCGGGACAAGTCCAAACACTTTTATTTGTACTAATCAGTAAACAATACGAATGGCTTAAGATTAAAATGGCAAAACGTTTAAGGTCTTAAGCTAATTATGGGATTGTTTCACCTCGATCTCTTTAAGTGTTGACGTTCTGTGAGTAAAGTTGCAGACGTTCATTGACTTAAAATGCTTAACTGCTGTGGAGATGCGGTCTCTTCTCGCCAGGTCTTTGAAGACTCCTCTCCTGAGCGTCACCCTACAACAAATCGTGACTCATCGCTCCTCATTGCTGAGGCACTCTGAATCAAAGTTTCCATATTCTGCCAAGAAATGTTCGTCTTTGATGTTTTCAGACTGTAATGGATTTTTAACACTTCTTCCAGACATGACACACTTCTCGTAATTGTTTTTTTTTTTAGTTAGAAAGCTTGATCCTGTAGAAAAGGCTTTAAATGTGATATTTAAGGACGATGCTTTTGTCACGCAGATCTGGCAACCCTGCATGATCAACTTATAGGCTTTGATCAGCCAGGGTTGCCAGATTAGGTTTTTGTTAGCAAAGCGGTTATTCTGGGAAAGGAATTGCCTGTTGTATATATGCTACACAGCCAAAAGTTTGTGGACGCACAACAGTTATAGCTATAATAACATCATGGGTATTAGTATAGAAGTTGACCCTGTTTGCTTCGTAAATTTTGGAACATGACGCTGGCGTCAATCCCAAAGGTGGCTGGTGGAGTTAAAGAGGTTCTCGTGGGTCAAACCAGGTTTGCAGAGGCGATAAACTTGATGTGCTGACTTACTAAACTTTGCTGTTTGTGTACGGAGATTCCGCTCTGGATCTATGAGGAACCTGTTGGTGCAGAGTGTGGCTTTATAAACTGTGACCTGCCCAGCCAATGTCATAACCCGAGCGCTCAGTGAACGAGATCCAGACCTGCCACCCAAAAATGCAGTTTGCGACACGTCCAACAACCTAAATTAGGTCCGACAACAAAAAGGCCGAGCGATTACCAGCTGATTTGCGTCCTACACGCGGAATGACATGTAAAGCCGATGCAAATCTAGCTGTCCAGAAGCAGTATGCAAAAGTTTTGACACCTCTAATTTTCTAAATTAGAACTTAAATGCAGTGTTAGTGCAACGCCTAAAGGGTGTGTGTAGCCTTCTTGGTTATTTAAAAATCAGAAAAAAAGGCCGCCTGATTGTTACCCGCTTATTAATTATTAATAAATATGAAGAGAATATGATATAATAGCAACAATAATAACAATATGTTATATATAATATTGAATAATACAACTTATGTAATATAAATTTCCCAAATGTTTGGCCTGTAATGTATTAAAAACGATAAATCATATTGACTCCAGAAATAGATGCCTCATATGTCCACATGTGGGTTTGTGTCTCTACTTTTGGCCTTGTGTTCTAATACTTTTGGCCACACGGGGGTATGTGATTCACAACGTTTGGCCTTAAATCTATTCAAAATGATAAATCATATTGACTTATAGCACTGTTGTCTACATGTGGGTTTGTGTCTCAATACTTTTGGCCTTGTGGGTTTGTGTCCCAATACTTTTGGTCACATGGTTTTGTGCATCAATACTTTTGTCTACATTTGGGTTTGTGTCCAAATACCTTTGTCTACATATGGGTTTGTGTCCAAATACTTTTGTCCACATTTGGGTTTGTGTCCAAATACTTTTGTCCACATTTGGGTTTGTGTCTGAATACTTTTGTCCACATATGGGTTTGTGTTTGAATACTTTTAGTCACATATGGATTTGTATACCAATGCTTTTGTCTACATTTGAGTTTGTGTCCCAATGCTTTTGTCTACATTTGAGTTTGTGTCCCAATACTTTTGTCTACATTTTGGTTTGTGTCCCAATACTTTTGTCCACATATGGATTTGTGTTCCAGTGCTTTTGTCTACATTTGTTTTTGTGTCCCAATACTTTTGTCTACATATGGGTTTGTGTCCCAATACTTTTGGCCACACGGGGGTATGTGACCCAAAACGTCTGGCCTTTAATCTATTAAAATTGATAAATCATATTGACTTTAAAAATAGACAGCACTGTTGTCCACGTGGGTTTGTATCTCAATACTTTTAGCCTTGTGAGTTTGTGTCCCAATACTGTTGGTCACGTGGGTTTGTGTCTCAATACTTTTGTCCATATATGGGTTTGTGTCTGAATACTTTTGTCCACATATGGGTTTGTGTCTCAATACTTTTAGTCACATATGGATTTGTGTACCATTGCTTTTGTCTACATTTGGGTTTGTGTCCCAATACTTTTGTCCACATATGGGTTTGTGTCCCAATACTTTTGTCCACATTTGGGTTTGTGTCCCAATACTTTTGTCCAGATATGGGTTTGTGTCCCAATACTTTTGTCCACATGTGGATTTGTGTCCCAATATTTTTGGCACCGTATCATAAATGGGTACGAACGTTCGGAAAAAATCAAGATGTAACATTTGCAGACGTTTGAGCGCCTTTTTGGGCCCCTTCACATTCGAGTCGCACAAAACAACACGAGACGTGTCTTAAAGAAAGCTGGACGCGCGTTGTATCAGGACTTCGAGTGGCTGTGTGGGAGCTGTCCGTCTGCAGCAGCCCGTCCATCATGATGTGCTTTGGGCTGAAAGACAGCAGCTGGTTTAATGGGAGGCAGGAGCAGTTCATCACTGATAACGTCACGCCAGAGTGAACGAACGGAGGCCTGGATAGCGAGAGTGCACAGCTCCAACGTATACGCTCATCCGCCTGGAACTTAAATGCGAGAAACGCAGACTAATACAGTCATAAACACACACACACACACACACTGTTATAGACGGGCGGATGGTGCGCCTCGGTTTATTTTCAATTGCGGCTAACAATTTTTCACGGTTGTGTCACTCAGCTCTTTTGGAATTAATCTGCCGGCTGCGTGCATGGCTGGCGGCCTTTCATTTCGGGGTTTGTTTTGAAAAGCTTGCTATTATGGTCAAATGGGTTCTGTGCTTCTCCAAACACAGCAGGCATTAGACTCGGCTCCGGTTACAGAGCTGCCTTTTAATGAGAGACCAAATCAAAGAAAGGAAAAATGAAGATAGCTGTGCCTGCGAGAAACGCAACGTATGCTCTCGCGACCCTCCCTCTCTCTCTCTCTCTCTCTCTCGCTCACTGTTTACTCTTCTCCTTTGGCAGTCTGATCATAACACAGTGAAGAGCTCCTGTGCTTTTGTTTGGCATTTCTGCACTATATAGACAAAAGTATTGGGACACCTCCAAGTTATGGCTACAGGAGCTTTTATTGCGTCCCATTCTAAATCCATAGGCATTAATATGTAGTTGGTCCTTTCTGCATTTGGCCTTTGGGTCGATACGTGGCATCACTGCTCATTTTGTTGGAATTTATGGTTTAGTCCATGGTTTACGTTTTGTTTTCCTTCTGGACTCTGGACCAGAAGGTGAAGGGTTCAAATCCCACCTCTGCCAAGCCACACACACACTGATCGGTCGGAGGGTTAGATTGTTGGAATGTTCATAAGACTTGCCTTAGTTTTACAGGGTAAGCAATGACAGATCTACGTGTTACCATTACACAAAGCGTGCTCAAATTAGGAATTTAGTCCACACACACACACACACACTCTCCCTCTCTCACACACAGGTGTCTGTGTGAGTGCCGCGGGGGACAGGTCCAGGGCAGGGTGGAGGCATGGCAGTCCTCTGAGTTACTACCTGTGTGTGTCAGATAGAGATCAGCTCAGCGCCGTGCAGGACGCTAATGAAATATGTTCTCATCCTGCCCTCCTCCGTTCCGCCCGCGGCGCCTGCCTCGTACCCTTTCCCGTCCCTCCGCCCCGCTCTTCCCATCATTACCGGCCCGCGCTCGATCACGCTCGCTCCGTCAGCCCTGCAGCTCCCGACACGCCGACGTGCTCGGGCCCACAGTCGGGCCCCGAAGAGCGTTTGATGTCGGCATTAGCACGGACTAATTCAGCCCGCTGATGTGGTTTTGTGTCAAGACGGTTATTAAACGATGAGATAAGGACGGTTAAAGGGTGGCGAAGTAAGGGGGGGGTGCTGTTACTTCAGAATTAGGGAGGAGGGCGGCGCTGACTCATTCTTGCGCACATGCCGCGTATCAGGCTGCAATTTAGCCTGAGCCCCTTTTCATTATCGCGTCCTGCAGTTTATATAAAATCCATAACACTGAGAATTTAAATCTTTGCATGAGAAAGTCCGACCCCGGTGCGCTCCAGATGTGTGTGTTTTCTTCTTGCAAAAGGAACACAGTTTCTCACGCTCTCTCCAGAGTCTTGGGAGGAGAGACGTAAATAAATGTGTACGCTATTTAGAGCCGGACTTCGGGTAAAAAGTCTAGGGTTTTATGCGATGGAGATGACGCCGGGTTTTGCCCGGATATCTTCCGATCTCTATCGATCATCGATCGCAGGCTCTACGCTGGACCCGGGTCCAGTCCGGTGCACACCTGACCCTTATCTGGGTATAAGATGTGAAAAGGTCAAAATACATAAGCCTACTGATTGTATTACAGCTGAACACCTTACAACAAACCTTTTTGTTCTTTGGTTAATAAAAATGCTGCATGCTACAGGCACAAAGTTTAGGTAAAATGACATTGTTTTGACATGGTTTTCGAAATGTAGCTTAAAAATCCACTCAGTTCGGTCTAACAGAACTATATAGATGGTGGAATGGCATTTTGCCTCTACCTGCACCTTCCACTTTTTCCACTTTGCGCTTAACAAAATCAGGAATCTTTTCAGGAGCCCCGAAGTTTCAGCCATGGAAATGGTTCCAGCAGAAAGGGACTGAAGAGAGGGTGCCTCTGAATAGCATTTTGCCTCTACCTGCACCTTCCACTTCTATCCTACGAGTAAGAATCTTTATTTACGAGGATGTACCTGAGGGGTGTGCACACATCTAATTTTTGGTTAAACCTAGGTGCAACATGTACACACACAACAAAAAGAGAGAGAGCAAGCACTGGAGTCTTCTTTGTGACTTTTCTGTTAAGTCTGATGACACTCACATTGTTATCCCACAAGCAGTAATCGAAATTGGATCCTGTTATTTGAATATTCCATATCCGGACCATTTTCAGGAGTGTTTGGATAAAGTTTGATTGTATTTAAGTCCTCAGTCAAATAGTGTAACAAGGAACAAGCACAAGAAAGAGTAGCTCGAGGGAAAACCTGGCTCTGTACGTCTGACCCAGGCGTCGCTGTTTAGGCATCGCTTAAGTCTGAGCTCTATGTGGAAGTGCGAGTAACGGCGGGAAAACTCGTAAGTAGTTTGGAGCGTATAAAAAAAGAAACGCGCGCATTTCTGGCGTCCGTGGCTGATAACGGCTTTACTTAATTGCTGTCTCTACATGCATCACTTTGCTTCCTATTATACGCACTTGAGGGCAGATTATACAGATTATACGAGCTAAGCCTGGAGGATTTACTTCCCAACTTTCCGAGCGCTCCCTTTATTCGCGGAATGTAGGGAATTTGTTCTATCAGGCAACCAGTGTTATAGGAAGTACCCAAACTAATAAGGAGCTTGTCATCAACTGTAGTCGTTAATACGATAATAGATGGAGACGTGACGAAGCTACTGATTACATAAATGGCTGTGTTTTGTGCTGTAGCTGTGCTGTACAAAATGAGAGTTATAAATAGACATTAATATCAAACCACAGACTCATTAAGCATCAAGCCCAACCTGATACGAAGCTTACGTTATTTTATATACGAAAACACCTTAAGAGGTGTGGTGTTGTGACCACACCTGATCAGTAAGTGTGTGTGTGTTTAGGTTCTTAGACATGGATAAACCCATATCGTATGGAACTGATACTCACACGCGTCCGAACACACCACTGCGTTTGCTTTTGAAGGCGTGTCTCATGGCTTAACCTGACATTTACTGCTCCATGTGACTTCAGTAACATTAGTCGCTTGTCACCATGTTTCAGTAAACAATTCGAAACGCGTACGCACTTGTCCGCTGACACTCAAGCACACCCCAAACACTCCGGGTGATTGATTGTCTTCGGGCTTGAAATGTGACCGGGATAATTATAGCGTAGCTTCATACTTCAAAAATAAACCGTGTCTGCCGTTAATCTTTGGTCTCAAAGCTTTGTTTTGTTTGTGAGATTTGCAGCACGGACTTCCAGATCATGATTATGTCCAGGTTGTTGTTTGTACTGGTGTTTTTTGCATTGAAATGATATATAATGATATATAAGTGAAAGGACGTTTATTGGGGAAAACTATAATTGAAAGAGGCTCTAGTTACCCTGTTAGGCCGCCTCTTGCCTGGATACATGATGAGATACGGTTGGGCATGCATGTTCTGTGTGATGTCCTGCACCACATTTTGCCCACAGACGTTGCAGCTGAGCCTGCAGATCCTGGACACATTCCAGCTGGTCCCATAAATGCTCGTTTGGCGATAAATCTGGCAACTGGGCAGTCAAAGGTAGTGTAGCCATCTGAATCTGGTGGAAACATTCCTGGGAAACCCTTGCTGTGCTTGGCTGAGCATTATCATGCACATATGGCTGAGTTGTTAGTGTCCCTGGTATCACTGCTAGGGGTGACCGTCATAGCTCTCAAAGAAGGAGGGAACGTAGGCCAGCGAGTGGCAGGGCCTGAACGTCTCTAGAGAGAATGAGCCTGTATAGAGTTAGCCAACTGGGTCTGGGTAGCAAAAAGGGCCAAAAACTAAACTGGCAAACTATTAAGCATACGTTTCTCCGTTGCCACCTCTGTCTGAGAGCCGTTCATGAGCATTAAGACAAACATAAATCACAACAGGTTCTTCGTCTCTGCCCGGTATTTTTGTGCCCTGAGCGAAAAAACTCCCATAAATACGCATCCAATAAAGTAAAAACAGCAGTGACCATCCTTCGATAGGTGCTAAAAGCTTTTCGTGTCTGCTTAGTGGATCATGACAGTCGGTTATTAGCACCGAGTGGGTTTGCAGACGGCGTAAAATGTTTAGTAAATATGCCCCTAGGTGTGTGTGTGTGTTCGTGTGTGTGTTCATGTGTGTGTATGCGTGTGTGTCAAATATAGACAGGTTAGAGCAAGATTGGAACATTATTACTCCATATTACTGCACAGTGCTGCAGGTTATGAAAGTAATTAGATATGTGTGGATTATTAGGTGTGCATTTTAGGGGAGGAAAACCCCACATTTTAAAATTTGTCTTCCTTTGTGTTGTTTTGTAGTCCCTTATTTAGAGATTCTCACAAACATGTAGAAATGGTGC
This sequence comes from Ancistrus triradiatus, assembly GCA_025084515.1. NCBI lineage: Eukaryota > Metazoa > Chordata > Actinopteri > Siluriformes > Loricariidae > Ancistrus > Ancistrus triradiatus. The sequence continues at coordinate 1,702,465 of JAJAGP010000011.1, read as the reverse complement.
GTGCCATTCCTTTTAATTCCCCTTCGACCGATTATCGGCTTTAAGTGGCCATAATAAAGTCTTCCTGAACTGAGGCATTATCAAGACGGGATTAATGAGAAAATAATGCACCCCAAATGATTTTCAGCTGGCAGTACGTGGTGTTAAAGTGCTGAACCGTTTTACCGCAGCACCGACTCCGATAGGTTACAGGAATGCATGAGATGAAGGGGCAAGTTATAACAGATCTTCATTCGTTTCTTTCCTTTTCCGCTTGTTTAGCCTTCTAAGAAGATCCTGATTTGGATTAAAAAATAGTTAATCCGAACACAGCGTCGGCGCTTCCAAAACGTTTGGCAGTCTGTCCAAAACCTGAAACGCAGACTGTAATTATCAAGCTTGTAAGGAAGCAAGCTAGAATGAACGAGGCAGCGAAATAATGAAAGATGTATTACTTACTTAAAGTAGACCTCCGTTGCAACGCTGCCTTGTGACATGTGCGTGGCCTTACACAGAAACAACGTTTAGAAGTCTGGAATAGATAAGCGTCTTTAAAATGTCACGTTTTGTAAGTTTCTCAGGTCCGACAAACGTATGCACCCGGTCCCTGATGTATCCTGTTCCAGAACACTCTGAGGAAAACAAATGTTTTGATAAAAGGAGTCCAGTATCGGTTATTTTCTCTGGATAAATACTTTTTACATCTAGTGCTTCAAGGGTGCAACAAAAAAAGAAATGATCAGAATCAGAAGACAACCACAAAGAGAAAATATCCAGCGAGGGCAGATTTCTGAGTGCAAATGCCTTCCTTGTTGATGGCCAGGCAGGTTCGAGCTGACAGAAAGGCAACTAACTCAAATAACCTTGAAGCAGATGGGCTACAGCAGCAGGAGACCTCTCCTAAGGACAGGCAGCGGAGGCTAGAATTCACACGTCACCAAAATTGGATGGTAAGAGATTGGAAAAATGTCGCCTGCTCGGATGAGTCTTGTTTCAGCTCGATGGCTTTTTATTGGCGCAGTTTGGCCTCCTTAATACCATATGGGCATCGTGTAAGCCCAATAGCCTAGCTGAGCATTGTCGCTGACCCTGTGCCCCCCTTTATGGGCACAGTGGACCATTTTCTGAGGGATAATTCCAGCAGGAATGCGACTGTACTCAGACGGCCTTTTGGGCAAATTTGGGATATGGTGGGGTGGGTGGTTGAGTCCATGCCACGAAGACTGAAGGCAGTTCTGAAGGAAAACGGGCGCCAACATGGTACTAGAAAGGGTACGCCTAAAGGCAATATTGTCACATATTTACTACGTACGTTAAATTCTGTTAAAGGAAGACAGCAAACTGCTCTACTGGTCAAACATAAATCAGAGCTTCGGTTTCCTACCGGCGGAATTAAGCAGGCGGGCGTTTGGAGCGAGGCGAGGGGAGTTAACTGTAGCGGCTCTTGATGTGCTGGCACGGTGAGCGCTGTCGGCATGGCTAATAAACACTTCATTTAGCTTTAATGGTGCCGGCGCCTCTCAGCAGCCTTCAAAAGCCCTCTTTATTTGAGTCATTTACGTCTTTTCCTCGAGGAGCACCCCGGGGACGCCGGATGCGCCGGTATCGCCGCGTTTCAAACCGAGGGGGAAATTAATAGGGCTATCTGTGCAAAATAAATAAGTGATGGGCATTACGCTGACAACAAGCCCTGTGAGCTTATTAAGGGAGTGCGACGGCGAGAGAAGGTGGGGGGGAGATGGCAAGAATTCGTAAAAAAAAAAAAAAGAATTTTTTTGTTTGTGCGTGTGCTCGCTTGTTTGTGTGTCATTTGTATACTCCTTCTTTCATTGCTGGCTTTTTTCTTTCTGCCCTCTGTGTTTCTCGGAGAATAATTGTAAACACGGTAATTACGGATTGTGCCCGAGTTAATTATTGGGTATGCTTTCAGCCCCGGGGGACGTTCGTTCTGTATGTTGGCGCTGATAAAATGTTCTACTCATCACTGGGCCTCCAATCGTCTTGCAGCCCTTCAAGAGTGGACTGGAGGGAGCCAATCCCCGGAGGCCTCGCAGCCCGAGGACCAATTAGTATTAAGCGGAATTAATCTGAACGCGACGCTGCCCTCGGAGCGGGTCTTCTCGAGGTGATGAGGAATTAAGCAAACGGGCCGAACGCTCGGCTCTTTCAGGCTTCTGCCGTCTAAGCTAATGTTCGGATCTAAAGGAGACTCGTGTGGACGGCCAGAAGTATCTGGACAGGTGAACACTGCGTTTATGCAGAGGCTTCTCGCCAGGCTGGAGGTCCGAATTCCTTGTTCGTAGGTATCACTCAGACGGTCTTTCAGGGGGTTTATTTGTGCACTTTTGTTTCTGGACCCACTGCTTTTTTTCCCTCAGGCTGGTTTGTGGGTTTGCGCTCCATCTCCCTCTATTGATTTTGAGTTGAATGCGCCTCCATTAGGGTGCTGTAGGGTGTGTGCGCCCCCGCCCTGCGCTAGTTCCACATCGATCAGCTCTGACTGGGAGAAGGAGTCAGACCGGGGTTAATATTGCCCGGGCCCCACACGCGATTATGCTACATTAGCCTGCTAGTGGTCAAACCGGGCAATCGGGGGTGGGTCGGGGGCGGGAGGGGGGTCACGCTAAGCCAATTAGCACTTGCTTATCATATTGGTGATGACAGGAAATCACCGGCGTTCATTGATCTCGCGTTTCTGTCCTTATTTCGAGCCGCACCTGATAGTCTCTGGATCTCTATGGATCTGTATAGATTCGTTTACGTTTGACTGCCAGGAAACGATCGGCGCTTAGCAGGGCCCCGATGCCGCGCCAATACGCCACGCAGATGCCTGCTCAAAGAAAATTGAATACTACACGGTTTTATCCAAATACCTGCGTTTGGGAGTGGATTTTTCTTTTTCTTTTTTGTTTTTGCTTTAAAGCATCAAATGTGAGGTTTGCTCTTTTTGCCTTGGAGCCATGTGTATGAACATCAATAGTGTTTGAAGCAGGTCAGAACGTCTGTAGAAAGAGCAAGCTACCCCCGTGTGTGCGTGTGTGTGTGTGTGTGTGTGTGTGTGTGTGTGTGTGTGTGTACGCTGTTCTAGAAGAATCCAGGACTAGGTTTTTATGGAGTATGACAGCTGCTGAGATGTGTTTGAAGATGCTTCAGCAGGAATGGCAGGTGGTGTGTTTGTTCACTTGTGTGTGTGTGTGTGTGTGTGTGTGTGTGTGTGTGTGTGTGTGTGTAGCTCTGTGCTAGTGAAAGCAGAGCAATAGCGTTTTATGCTACACCGTCTGACAGTGTAGCTACACATCTGAAAGGCTGCTGGGAGTCGCTGCCTGTGATCAGAAACAAACACACACACACATAAGCAGACACACACACACACACACACACAGTGTAATTTCTTGCTTTGGCAATTATAGAGCTCAGGTGTCAGAGAGTCGTGCAAGTTTGTCTCTCACTCACTGTGAAACCCTGATCTTCCTGTCACATCCCACATAGTCCTCTAAAGCTACCTGCCTTTAGAACGTTAGCTCTTCCCTGCTGTTAGTCTGTCTGTAACACACACACACACACACACACACACATGAACGCAAAATACATCACATTATTCTCTTTCAAATGTTGTAGTCATTCCTAAAAAGTTATTCAAATAATGTTTATATGTTGACATTCCAACGGCAGCAATTAAAATTTCGAAATATTATTTTAAAGGTGCCCTTGAAAAATGACACATTTTTAAGGTGTTAAGATGGTTTTAGCTAATAAATAATTAATTAAATAATTAAATAATCAAATTAATTGTTCTATCTAATCCTCATTTATGTTTGAGATGTTCCAGGCAAAACCTAGATAAAACTATGTCAATAAATACAAAAAACAATAATAATAATAAACAATCCGAATATTTTTATTGTTTAAAATTGAAAGGTTTTCTGTGAAGTAAATAAATAAATGTACGAGCTAAAAAACATGCCTTTTAGCATTTGTGGTTCTAAACAAAAATGTAATAAATATCATAATGTAAATAAAAATAATTATAAATATAATAATGTATAGTATTTATATTATAAATATAAATCATATACATAATAATTTATTCATAACTAAGTAAACAAAATAATAATAATAATAAACTAAATTATAATAGTAATAATAATAAACAAAGTACTTTTAGTTTAAGTTTAAGATGTCCTAAACAAAACAAAATAATGAACCTTAAGTTGTTCTAACAAAAAAAATCACATTAATATGTTTAAGCAATAAATAAACGAATGCATTTAAGAAACTGATTTTCATTACAAAAATGTCCACATATTAATATCTAAGATATTCTACATAAATAATAAATAAAAATGTATTTACTTCTGTTTTTCCAAGCAGAAAATCATATTTTAATGTTTAGCATATTATATTTAATCTGTCATGTATTCTGAGCAGAAAACTGAATGCTTAAGATGGTTTATCAAGTGAAAAAGTAAATAAATAACAACAGACAAGCAAATTAAATCCTAATTAGGGTATTTGAGATGTTCTGCCACTGCTTCAAAGTCCAATGGCTGTGTGTTTTACACCTCTTGCTCTCGTTGCTGACCAGAGGTGTGTGTGATGCCGCTCGGCTGTAGAAGGCTGATCCGTGATGCTCGTTAAATGAATTTTGGACGATCCTCACAGTCTCGCTCCTTTCTAAAGCTTTGTGGTTTGTTGCTGAGGCGTGGATGTAAAAAGGTGCGACTCAAAATGCGGGAGGAATTACTGATGTAATGGCTGAAGTTAATTACCTTACATATTTAATATAATTTACGGCATTCCAGTCTGCCTCGGTTGCACACCCAGGAAATTATCCTCCAAATAAACAAACCTGTTTCGACTTTTACAGTAGTGCTGGAGAAAAAAGAGAACATGCAGCCATCAAATACAGGTTCGTACATCGTTACAAAACCGTGCTGTGATTTACTGCCATCATGTGCTCTGGCCTCCGGGCTGCCAAGGTCACCGGGACACCCCGAACAGGTTCGACAATAAATATCTCCCCAAGTGGTACAAATGATGTGCAGTGGCTTGGTTTGAAAGCCTCCTGATTTGTGCTTAGCGAATTCTCAACTTCATTCTCTTGATCTTTTCTCTCTCCCAGCCTGCCTCTTTGGATTCCTCCGAGTAATTTACAGCATGGCCACGAGCGCTTCGTTTCATTCCGGGGTTCGAATAGAGGCGTTTGTGGCTTGCTGACATACTTGGGTTGTGGAAGGTAATTAGACTGAAGCTGCGAGGCCATTAGAACGTGATGAGAAGATGTGAGGAAGTACTGGGAAAGGGATTAGAGCGAGACGACTTCAAGAGCGAGACTTCACCCTCAAACTTTGAAAAGACAACAAAAAAATGGCGTTTTATTGTTTTCTGTTACGTACAGAAGAGCAGCACGGAGAAGTAGGGCAGCTCCTGAGAAACCAGCTCTACAAAAACTTGATGTTTTGCTGCCAAACAAGCTACAAAATTACTCTCTGATTGCAATTGTGCGCGGAGAAAAACAAAGCATTCCAGACTTCCAATTGTAATAAAACAATATTTCCCCCCTAATCCAAACAGACCAAGGCGGGCGGATTCGCATCCTATTAAATATCAAAAACTTTGATGAGAGAAATAAGCATCGGAGGCTCATTATCCATGGTTTTATCCCTGTTTTTATTTTTATCTATACCAACTATTTATGGTTTACCTCATTTATTCGTTCCTGATTCTCACAACGCATGTACTGCCAGCAACAGCGCCCCCTCCCCTACGCCAGTTTGAGCCTGCCATGCCATTAAAACCTGCTCTCTGGGGACACACAAACCTACAGTGACTAAACAACGCTGACTGGACTAAAATACTCACTCATATTCCCAATGTTATTATATTTAATGTTTCAGTTATTATATATAATACGTTCTCTTTTTGATTATACCCTCCATAATACTGCATTGTCTTTCATTTGTATTGTCTATTTATTACTATGTTTTATTTAAATATGTTAGCTAACAGGCCACCAAAGCAGGTCGGGTCCCTTTGAGCCTTGATCCTCTCAACATTTAGGGAGTTTTTCCTTGCCGCTGTTAACCCCAGGTTTGCTCAGTTTGCGCTTTGGGCCGAGATGCTTGTAAAGAGACAATGCTCCATTATATTCTGGGATTCTACGACTGTGGTAGCCTAGTGGTTAAGGTACTGGACTATGGACCAGAAGGTCCAGGGTTCAAATCCCACCTCTGCCAAGCTGCCACTGTTGGGTCCTTGAGCAAGGCCCTTGACCCACAATTGCTTGGATTGTAAGACTGTACCAATTGTCAGTCGCTCTGGATATGGGCGTCTGCTAAATGCTGTAAATGTAAATGATTCTGTGTCTCGTTGATTATTAATAGTTTTATCAGTTGCAAAAGAAATATTGTGAAGAAGAAATTCTGATATCTAAATATCAGTATCATCATCGGGCACTGATACACCCGTATCGGTAGACCACTCGCCCAAAGCACATCCGATGGGTGTCTTACTGTATAAGGCAACCCTGTGGAACTGAATTAGGACTCCTCTTTGTGTTGGATTCATTTATTGTGAGTTTGCGGGCTAGTCCGAGCGTCCCAAACCTGCCCGCTTCCGTACTCTATGATAACACTGTTTTGCCCACCAACCGATGGAGCTCAGCACCTGAATCCCTGTCTGGCGGGTCAGTGCCAGTCCCTGCTGAGTGACAGATGAGAAAACAGGACGTTGCAGGGGATGGACGTATGTGTTTACAGATCACTCTGGGCTAATTGTTGAACGGCGTCTCTCTTCCCCGCCTCCGCTCTCGTCCGTTTCCCATGGCGGCTTTGCCGTGGCTGTCTGTTTCTCAAACTTATGAGTCCCCTTCAAATTGCTGTTGACACTGTGGAGAAGCAGCTAATGACGGTGTGTAATAGCTTCTGATGACAAACTCCATGCTTGGAGAACCGTGTAATCTCTCCACAATTAATTAAAGTACGTCCGACACCCCACCCCCATCCAACAAACACACACACACACACACACACACACAGTCCTTTCCCTCTTCCCTTCGCCTCCTTCCTTCTCTCCCTTAACCAGATGCCGGTAAATGACCGGAAAAGCATCGCTGTCAACGGCTAAAAAATGAAGACCCGAGCTGTTAACAAAGAGAGAACCCAGATGTGTTGTTCTCGCTACGTTAGCATCGCAGTAGATGTGCTACGCGGCATCTGTAGCTAAGCAGACGTAATTACCGCGGCGAGCCTCATCGGTCTGTCTACATAAATACGCTACGTTCGGACGGAGCCCAGTCCACAGCCCCGGTTACCTCCGTACAAACCTGTCTAGCTTATCTGTTACTACAGGAGGTGCCTCTAATGCCCCCATAAATGCTCAGGCCAGGGCAACACCTTCAACTCTTTATGGTCCTCAAACCAACTGAACATTTTGCCAAAGTCAAATTTATTTCTGTAGCACTTTCTTTTATAGCAGAGCATTGTCTGAAAGCGGGTTTATAATTTCCTAGGCCCCAAAACCTGAACTGAGCAACCAGGGGCGACAGTGGCAAGGAAAAACTCCCTAAATGTTATAAGAGAGGCCCTAACCTTTTTAAAGATTTTATATGACTTAAACTGTTACCTAATTAATAAGTTTATAGTAAAAGTTGAAATAAACAGAAGCTAAATATAAAAATGAAAAAAGAACAAATTTAAAGAAAATATAATAAAATAATAAAATAATTGTGTATATGTAGACTATAATAAATTGAAGTGAATACTATATTAGGAAGAGTGTAATAAAATAGGGAACATAAAATTATAGAATATAAAACAGTGTATATAATAAATAAAATAATGAATAGAATAAAATAAAGAATATAAAGTTATAGAATATAAAACAGTATATGTAATAAATAAAATAATTAATAGAATAAAATAGAGAATATAAAATTATATAATATAAGACAGTATATATAATAAATAAAATGGAATAAAATAGAGAATATAAAGCTGTAGAATGTAAGACAATATATAATAAATATAATAATATAGAGGTTAGAAAACTATAGATTATTAGACAATAAATAAAATAATGCAAAAATAATACAGAGAATATAAAATCATAGTATATATAATAAATAAAATATTCAATATAATAACATTAATATAAAATTGTAGAATATAAAACAGTATATATAATAAATAAAATAATAGATGTAATAAAATAGAGAATATAAAATTATAGAATATAAAACGGTGTATATAATAAATAAAATAATAAATATAATATAATAGAGAATATAAAGCTATAGAATATAAGACAATGTATTACAAATACAATAATAAATGTAATAATATAGAGAATATAAAACAGTATATATAATAAATAAAATAATAAATATAATAAAATAGCGAACATAAAGCTATAGAATATAAGACAATAATCTATTAGAAATACAATAATAAATGTAATAATATAGAGAATAAAACAGTATATATAATAAATAAAATAATAAATATAATAATATGGAGATTACAGAACTTTAGACTATTAGACAGTAATATATAATAAATACATTAATAAAAAATACAGAGAATATAAAATTATAGAATGTAAGACATATAGTAAATAAAATAATAACTATAATAACATAGAGAATATGAGTGAGTATCAGTGTTATTTAGTCCAATAACCCTGAACCCCTGGCTCTGCCCTTCTAATGCAAGGATGCACAACTCGGGGTCAAAAGGACCGAAGCCCAGCCGGGCAGCTCTTTGTGCATTGTGGCAGAGCGTGTTTACCTGCTGACAGAGGGCATCCACGTGACCCAAGCTTCCGCCGCTTTTTGACCTTTGAGACTTCATATACTCTTTAGCTACTGTTTAAATTGCTTTTCTCTCTCTGTGGCTCTTCTACCTCAATATCGATCCAGAATCCATAGAGTAATTAAGCTCGTTTTGGAGATAATTCCTGCGTCTTAGCTTGTTTTTATAAGTAAATGAGAAATTTTCCATGCTTTGTGTATGTTTTGATAGGAGCCATCACTCTGGAGTTGCGTCTGCCATTGATTTGATTAGGGGCATTATGCGTTGGCTAATGAGTTTTACACTTGGCTGGGTGGAAGAAGAATTGCCTGAAGTTTTCTGACCCAGAAATCTTTTGCTCCCGCCTGATCTCCGTCTCTCGCCGCGGCGAACAGAGCAGCCTCCTGTACACGCCGCGCCGGATCAATGGTGGCCTTTATTAAGAAACTTATTTGTTTTGTTTCAACTTCCAAATTGATTGCCGCACTTTTCCCCCGACTTCGCTTTAATTCGCGTTCGTGTTCGGTAAATATCGGCGCCGCGCATATGAAGATCAGGCGCCCTCCGCGTGCACGGGCGAATCCCAATTGAAGGGGGCGCCGTTCGATTTCTTCGCCTACCTGAGCGTGTTTGGAAACATCAGCATATAAAAGATGGGTTGAATATCTCGGGCGGGATATTGCCCTCCTCTCAGCGCCCAATCCGTCTTGCTTAGGGAGGCAATCTTAGGTGGAGTAGATATAAACTAATATTTGTGTATCACCTCAGTGAGACAATGCGACGACGCCGGTGATTTTTCATCTCCTTATGCATACGGCGAGAGCATGAAAGATTGCGTTTTAGGCTTTGTTTTTTTCTTAAGGTGAAGGGGGGGGCACGATTGGCAGCGAAAGCGGCGGTCGTCGTGGCGCCCAGGGCCACTTCTGATGTCACGGCGAGCGGAGGAAGAGTGATGAGAGCATTATGCTCGCCTGTCACCCTCCTATGAGCTGCCTTCTGCCAGCCGTTCATACTCACGAGCAGTTTTGCCCAGATTAACACATACATAGCCACTCGATGGTCCCACACACACACACACACACACATGCGCGCCGCTATGATTGACAACCAGGCCCGACATAATTCTCTCTTTCATCTCTCTCTTCGGCCTCTTTATTGCGCCCGCTGTGGTTGAGCCTTCGGAGCAAGAGCGAGATAAATCTGTTATTTATCGCCTCCCGTTCTCCCTCCGTCCCTCCTTTTGCTCTCTGCTCCGCTAACAGACCGTCTTATGGGGGTAATCTACCTGCGTTAGCCGCCTACCCTATTCATCACCACGAGCAGACCCGGCGGGGTCGCGCCGCTCGTCTCTGGCTGGGCACCGAGGCCTGGGAAACGGCGGCGCCAGCGAGTAAGGAAGCGTGCGGAGCTCAAGATCAAGCTGTGGACAAACACGAGGCAGCTCACAGCAATAAGGAGGCATTAGGGCTGGATTGACTCGCACGCTTAGGGTCTGCACCGCCATGATTAGATCTCATATTAGTGGTTAGCGTGCCGCTAACACCCCAAGCCCCTCCTGTGCACCGTGTAAGCCCTTAGACTTATTGAGTACACACCAATGTCCGCGGTCTCTAAACGCCTTGTGTGTGTGTTGAGTACCGGCGAGGAACCGGATCAGCTCTTTCCCTGACTGGTCTTGTTCATTTAAAACCGGCTAATGTGCAATCAATTCTGCTTATGTCTTATGGCTTATGATTTGTTTTTGCGGCTTGTTTTTGCTTCTCTGTTTATCACCCAGATTCTTGTGTTATCACCCCCGTCACCTTTCCCCCACCTCCCCGTATTCACGCCTTTATATATGGCATATATTTTCCCTTATTGTTTTCCCGCTGAACCACCCCTCCCTCGCCGAGCGTCCGTGAGATGCGATGCGATTGGGCTTTAGCCGTCACACTCCTGCAGATGGTCTGTCTGATTCGTATCGTCTGGTGGTCTCTCGCCACCAGAGTGACTCATTAACCCTGCATTAAGTAGAGAAAGGCTTCGGGGCTCGCACATTTCTAGGGACTCTATCTCTACGGCTAATAGTTTGCGTCTCATAACAAAATAGAGTGGGTGGAGGTCTTTATTTCAAAAATAGCGTACTTCCTAAGTGGCATCCGACTCCACAAGGGTTGGTACAGAGCCTTTAGTCTTTAGCTGTGGCCTTTAGCAAATTATTACCAAGAATTTTACTACGTTTCCCTTTCTCTTCTAAATGCTGAAGCTGTGTGGGTAAAACCTTTCTCACGGCTTTCTATAAAAAGAAGAGTTAAGAGATTGTTCTGCTCAGCATCAACAACTTCATAAGAAAGTTAAACAAAGTCCCGGTTTAATGCGAGACAAAATATTCTCTCTAGGGTTTAGATCTGGACCCTTGTTTGCGGAAACATTGCCTTGTTGAAAAGCAACGTCTGGTCCTCTTTAGAAAACAGTTGCGAGAAGACTTTGTGCAATCGTCTCCTGTACTCCAAAGCATTCATTGGCTTTTCACAGCCCGAAACGAAGACAGAAAGGCTTCCACACCATGATATCTCTTCCTCCGTGATTAACCATGGTAGAGATGCAGTAATTTCTCACCAGGTCTCAGAGAAGCAACCAGACAGCTCCAGTGATTTTAGAAGAAAATCATTGCCAAGAAACTTCCTGCGTTTCCTGTCTTCTTTAAATGCTGAAGGTGTGTGGGTAAAACCTTTCACACAGCTTTCTATAAAAAATAAGAGTTAAGAGATTGTTCTGCTCAGCATCAGCAACTTCATAAGCAAGTTTAAAAAAGTCCCGTTTTAATGCGAGACAAAATATTCTCTCTAGGGTTTAGATCTGGACCCTTGTTTGCGGAAACATTGCCTTGTTGAAAAGCAACGTCTGGTCCTCTTTAGAAAACAGTTGATACCTCGTTCTCAGTGCTGACCCATGGTAGAGAGGCAGTAATATCTCACCAGGTCTCAGAAAGGCATGGCTATGAAGCTCATAACTTGTCGCTCCACATAACTCTGTGCTTAATAAATCAAATTTTCATTTTTCTGCCAGAACCGTCTTTTTGTATGGCTTCTGATCATTGTTTTTCTTGATAGAGCCATGTGTTCTGAGCCCACATGAATTGTTTATGATTATGAGACTACTGCTCTGGAAAGCGAAAGTGGTCAACTTCCATCTTCCAGCTTACACTTGAGCTGAGAGGTTGTAGATTATGGGGCTGAACAGTGGCAGCTTGGCAGAGCTTGGGTTTGGCCCCACAACCTTCCGCTTATTTGCCTGAGCACTGAGCCTGAATCATAAACAGACTTTGATTTCATTTAGCAAAAATGCCGCTGATCTAACTCTGAATTTTCTACCAGCCAAGCCAAGCCATGAGACCCTGAGTCCGTCCTGTGGGGCGCACTCTCCTGTGTGATTTCTTTCCACGATACCGTATCGTTTGTTAGCGGAGAGCTCTTGGTGAGTCGGGGGTGTGATAGTCTGGCCTTCATGGTGTGTTTAAGTGCAGCTTTCCACCGAAAGAGGCTCGGTCTGTCAAATCCACTGGTGCGATCCAACACGATTTAGCCTTGTACACGTTGTCGTTTGTGTCGCGCCGCTGTCGTCCGAGTGTGTACGTCCTTACTCTTCGTGAGTGACCCCTGGTATTCGAGACTATGCTTCAGATTCGTCCGATGACACGCTCGTCCTCCAATCTCATCCAATTCCGTTCTGCTCCGTTCATCCTGCCTCCTATCTGGAGGACTTCATGGTGTTTTAAGCCTCTTTAATACCTTGACCAAGATAAACGATTGATGTCCTGGACATCTAAAGGCCACCAGAGTTTCTCTTTCTCTCTCTTCTCTAGCGGTACAAACACAACCACGGTTTCTGCTGAATGCCTATTTGTGTATTATCTGATCTTAGCTTTATCACGTCGGCCATCGGAATGTTCTGCGTTTATTTACTCAATGTTATAGCATACCAATAAAAAAAGCATAAAGCGAGCGGCAGTCATGCACACGGAAATGTTGAGCGTTTGGTTCAAACCTTGAGGCGGATGGGCTACAACAGCTACCGCCAGTCAACAGCAGAAAGCTGAGGCTGCAGCGCTCAAAGACCGAGCGAAAATAGATTGTTGCAGCAATTTAGAGCAGAATCTTAACGGACGTGGAGTCAATTCCACAAAGGATTGGTGCTCTTGAGAGTCCTACCATCGCGCCCAAATATATTAGCACAAACCCTATTTGCATATCGTGCTCTCGAGTTGTGTAATTTGCACGCCTACATTTCCTAAGTCACCCCCGGCACACCCACGCCCTGTTATCACGTTATCGTTGAGCCACATGCTTCTTATAACGTGCCCTATAAAATACCGAATGATCCTGCTCTAACGTTCCCTTCCTGCAAAACACGAAATGGAAGACGAGATTTGACTGTTGCATACACATGTATGTGTGTGTGTGTGTGTGTGTGTGAGAGAGTGTGTGTGTGTGTTTCCTGTTCTGAGGGCACATGGTGGAAGTGTGGTTGAGCATGTGTGCGTGTAATCCATTATTTATTATTGGTGATGACAGAGAGCGACTGGCAGCAGCTGCGCTGGTATCGATCCCTCCGCAGACTTCCGTGTCTGCCTCCAGTGAGGAGACCGCTGGGACGCTGCCTTGTCTGAGCATGGATGCGCGTCAGGGAGACCGCGCGACTTTAGCGCGCAGATGGCTTTACGCGAAAGCTCGGCCGGACGTAATAAGATGCCGTGTTTGACTGATTACGTTACCTTTACAGCATATGAGGTACAGTCCGAGCAGGTGTGGGCTTGAGGGTTAAGTCTTGTCTAACCCTCATGTAAAAGTAAATTAACCATACAGCCCTATTCGGACGGGATTAAATTTACATGACCTACTTTTTACTTGTCGTTTGAAGGTGGCGAGTTTCCCCTGTTGGGCTCTTGTTATGCAAAAGTATGTTTACTTTCTAAGCAGCACAGTGTCTATAGGGAACTTAAGTACACCGGACTTTCTGCAAATTTAACTTTTTGAGAAGTTCTGAGACCTTACAAAATGGATCATCTTGACTTTCAACTTTCCCAAACAGTCAGAGGTTTTGTTTAATTTTTATTTTAGGAAATCGACAAACCCTGGCTTGATCAGGGGTGCACAAGCTTTTTATCACAGAGTATATAATTAGGGTACAACAAAGAGGCATTAAATATGTAAACATGTTTTAAGCTCTGCGATATCCAGTTATATTTTAACTTTGAGCATTTTACGTACTTTTTACTGCTCGGTTTAAGGTGGCGACTTTCTCCTGTTGGGCTTTTACTAAGCTGACCTTTAACCTTCAACTTCTCATCGGCATTGTGTGGTTAAATCTGTAACTGAAAATGTACACAGAGGCCCAAAATGTCATCTTTTGCAGAAGTTTTAGCACGTGACCAAATTGTTTACTCTCTAAGCAACACAGTTCTTGTACGTAACTTAAATAGACCGTACTTTCTGCAAATTTAACTTTTCGACAAATTCTGAGACCTTACCAAATGAATCGTCCCGACTTTCAACTTTCCCAAACAGTATCTGGACATGTATGCGTTAAGCAGCGGTTTTGTTTACGATTTTTATTTTCGGAAATCGCCAGAACTTAATGGTGCACAAACTTTTTATCACAGAGTATATAATTAGGGTCAAACAGAGTGGCATTAAACATGTAAACATGTTTTTGAGTTCAGCTGACTTTAAGCTCTGCAAGATCCAGTTGTTTTGAAACGTTTTTCTCTTTTGATTTTTGCTCTTATTGGCGCCCTCTTATAGTTATGTGCTTTAAATTGCTTTAATTTGCTTACCCTGTGTGTGTGCGTGTGTGTGCGTGTGTGTGCGTGTGTGTGTGTGTGTGTGTGTGTGTGCGTGCGTGTGTATAAGGCGCATTCGTGAGGGTGTGTAGTTTTTATAGGTGTGTATAAAACTGCCTCTAAATGAGGCCTGCTCGTTTGGCGCTGCCATCTGTAGCCGTTATGAGTTAACCCTAATTACAGTTATTCCCCATTCTAATGAACATACTGCAGCACAACTGCAAAGATTAATTCACACACGCATACTTTACAACCGCACACACACACACACACACATAGACACAGAGTGCATGTAAGCACCCATACGCATTACCCATGTGTGTGTGAGCTGAATAAACTGTCCATTAATTTCACGTGGACCTCCCAGTGTAGTCTGCTGATGTGTGTACGTAAACGACTCTCCGGCGAGTGTGTGTGTGTGTGCGTCTCAAACACCTGCCTGAACCTAATGAGGCGGAAACACAGCGTATGCCGTCACGCCCACACCCTTTCTTACACTTGCATTAGCCACACAGACTTGAGCAAATGTTTGGGTCACCCAGCGATCCGGGTAGTGCGCGATTGATGTTTTCATTAATTCCTCTCCGAGTATAAGCCTTTATGTTGGAAGGCCTTTTTCGACAAATCTAAAGACTAGACGAATGTCGGATGGAGTGATTAACACGCTCTCCAGCCTTCAGAATGATCACATCTCCCTCTCTCTCTCCTAATAAGTTGTCATTCCTTCACATTTTCGGCCCCCCTCTGTCGCCTCTGTCTCGAACATCATCCTTCCTGTCACGAGCAGCCGTCCACCAATGACGGCTGGCGTACGGAGATAGTGTCAGGGAATGCTGGGAAGTCATTAAGCATTACCACAGAAGGGAGAAGCTGCTCCGTTCATTTGAGTGAACGGCTCGTCCCTGTTCTATCTGCAAGCCTCATAGTGAGACACTGCGGGGACAGACCTGCTGCCGCCGACGCTCGGCCAATTAGGAGAGCCGGGGGAACGAGCCGCGTTAGGTGGCAGAGCATGGAACTCTTTCAGATTCAGCAGAATGGCTCGGATACGTATTACGCCGTCTGTTAATTGCTCACGTACATGTCAAAAATGCGAAACATGACCAAGGGATTAGACTAGGCCTCTCTGTCCTATGCAACGTGGAATATAGGTCGAGGACCGAAACAATCGATAACTTAGTAACCCGATCGACTTTACATGCACGTAAGTAATCGGATAATAGGAAAGCTCCGGGTGTACACGACTCTGTTCCATAATGTCACAAACAGTTAATGTAAACTTCAAACTTTAACATTAAATAATCAGATTCTTCATGTTCAATTTCTCGAGTCTTCAAAAAAGTGGTCGGTAGCTGTTTAGCGAGCGCTGCGGTTTAATTCCAGGGTTGCCAGACCCCAACCAAAACCCACCAGGTCTGTGGAAAGTAATCTCAAAGTTAGAGAAGCCTCTCACAGCAAGAGGACCTGGCAACCGTGTCTTCTCTCTAGTATGGATTGACATGCTCGGAGAAATCGAATTACTGATTCATGAGATTTCTTAATCGGATTTGTAGATCGGACTATGCTGTATACATGGCCGTGATCGGATTATTAAGTGCATATAAACGCACTCTTTGACTGCATTAAGTACCAAGAGATTTTTTTAAATAAAAAAAGTAACGGCTGGATCTTCTAGAAGGACGACGTTCTCAAAACACACGTGCAATTTAACCTGAAAATGGATACATGACCACACAATCAAGATTTTGACAAGTCTATCCAGGCCCCAGACCTAAGACCCTTTGAATTAGAAGATGAGGGTCTATAGAAGAGGACTCGGGACCTTTGGAAGTGTGTCGTTTTGACCCTTTTGATAAGGGTTTGTTTGTAGTCATGTGGGTTGCAGTACTGGTTTTGTGTGTGTGTGTGTGTGTGTGTGTGTGTGTGTAGGGGCCGTGCGGCAATTGATCCGAGAGAGGCCTCATTAGATAAGTGCTGACATCACAGATTTACGTCTCTTTAATGCAGCCTGTCACAGCGCTGACAAGGGAAATCAGAGCTATTGACTGGCTGTGTGTGTGTGTGTGTGTGTGTGTGTGTGCTCTCACGGCTCATTGCTCTATTAAGAGGTTCAGATGTTCATCAGTGATTACAGTTACGAACTCGACTGTGTAGACAAGACACACACACTTTCTCTTACTGTACTTATAACCACACTAAAATAGAAGGGGTTAGAAGGATTGCCCGCCCCGTGGGGACCCGGGTTCGAGGTCTGTCCGAGCCAGAATTCACACGGTGAGCCCTGACGAGCCCTGCGATGGACTGGCAGGATGGTATAACAGATGAGTGTTAAAGGGCGTGCACGTATACTGTTATGAACCCGTTATGATTTAGTACGGTTAGGCATTTCAGTTCACCTGATGAGCATAGAAATTATGAATAACAATTATAAAATGAAGCAATAAACATGCAAAATAAGGCGAGGTCAGTAACGCTGACGTCCTGCCACCTAATCTATTAACCGACACACTGCTCGGATGAGAAACGTTTCCCCACAGAAGGCGTTACAGGCACTTTACAGCAAATTGATTGAAATATAAACAAATACTCAAAGAGCCACGGGCAATAAAATGTGAGTTACAACTATCGGTCTCTTTCAAGGAGGTTTGCTTAGGATTATCAGGACTATAACGCAGTCCAAACACAGCTCAACCCTGCCCTCGTCTGATCCCGGCTAATGTTTAATATCAGGGCGTGTTCGATTCGGCCACAGGACGAGCGCGGTGCTTCGGCAGGACGTGAATAGAAATAGAAATGCTTTTTATCCTTCCGAAATGATAAGGGAGGTTTTCTGAAATAATAAGTTTGATATTTCATAGCTTAAAGTTGTTTTAGAGAGCAAGAATAAAGCACACGCACAACCAGTGTCTAGGGAGATCCGTTATCATCAATTACTTCGATAGAAGATTTTTAAATTTGGTTTTATCTACTGTATATTGGTTCTATTCAATCTCAAAGCTCCCCTGCTTAATTAATCCTTAACTGTTTTGTTAAGAAAACAAGTAAAACATTTATTCTGTGTGCTTTTGCTGGGTTTACTGTTCATTTCTCATTCTGTTCATTTTATTTGAAATGGATTATAGTAAATTTTTGCTGTAAACTCTCGGCTGCAAACTGAGGTTCACCTCTAAGTGAAAATAACATGTGATCAAAAAAAAAGGTGGATTGATTGACTGTCAACATCAACAATCAGTCCACACACAGGTTAAATACCAATACCAATTACACAGTTTTTCACTTCAGCTCGACATGTTTTAAGTTAAAGGTTTTTGGACCTTTAACTGTGTGTATGTTTCGTTGGCAGAATCTCGCCCGTCTCGATTGACTTGGTGTATCTACAACAGAAGCTCCGGTTTGGGAGCAGAATATATACAGGAGCTATAGGAAGAATGAATTAATGTAAGTTTGGCGGGTGCAAACTCTGCTTACTGTAGTACATTTGATGCTTTACGAAAGGAGTAGTTGGGGGCTCCTAACATATAATAACATCCCTTTATCCTTTTAAGGCAGTAAAACTGGGATGATCCTTAAGAAACCCTTTATTTCTGACCGTCCCCGGTGTGTGTGTGTTACGTTTAATCATTGTTCTCTCATAAATTGCTCTTCCTAATGAGAGGGCCAATTGCCTGTCACGCCGAAAGCACACGGTTCACAGTCCAAAGGTTCCCTCAAGGATCCGCAACCCGTCGCATTAGTTCCTCTCCTGTGGAGCAAAATGAAACAACAAACTGTCATTTGCATCTGGAGCATTTTCAGCTAAATGTCCCCCGTCTTGTCTGTTCCATACAGCTACTGTCAGATTTCCCAGGGCGCCGCTCGACGTTTTATTCCGCGTGACATTGAGAGTAACAAATCTATTGTGGGGGCCTGATTATTAGCCGGCTTATTTATTTTTGTGGCCGCTCATCAACAGAGCAATTAAAAACTGTAAATAAGGAGTTCGGCGTCCGCCCGTGCCCAGACAGAGCTCCGTCCCAACAGAAACGCAGCGGAGGTATCGCACGTCTCAGTCGTTTGAGCGGTTCTCTCTCTGTTTGCTTTCTCTGCTCCGTCAGTATCGCGCTGTTGTTAGATGAAGTCGTTTAATTTTGTGTCAGACCTGGATTCGGGGCTGGTCTTTGTTGGTCGGGGTGTCAGAGATGATGCGTCTGCTCCAGCTACATGTGTTTGAGGGACTAAACCGAACTCGGCACCAGAGGACTCAGCAGCGAGCAAAATGCAGAAAGTTACCCACGCTTTAGGTTAATTGGTGCCTCTAAATTGGCCCGGTGTGAATGTGTCTGACTGGTAACGATACACTACCTGTCGCGAAGAGCCGTCGGTGCTGATGCGAAGTTAAATAGACAAACAAAGAACCGAACTATTTGGTTTCCTCGAAAGTCTTTGGATTCGAGTCTGCGAGGTTCAGTTGCGGTCATGTACGAATGTAAAACCTTTTGCCGCTTGGCACCGGGAGCACAAACGAGACTTTGTGACACAGATAGCTTTGTGTACGGCTCGTGAGATTGTGGTCACAGGCACAGACCCATCTCATCTATAAAGGTTGTAACCCTCTCTCAGTTGCCGCCGGACACTCGACAGCTTCTCCGATCAACATCCTGATGAATCCATCCCTCTAGATGAGGGCTGCACCTTTCCGGAGTCCAGCGGTTGTATGATTTACACCATTCTGGCAATGTCCCTGATGTTTTACCACCAGCTGAGCTGCGTTGCTTCCTGGGAGAACACATTTTGCCAGGAATGAACCTACAGGTTTTGATCCAGACTCCTCATTAGCGATTTGCTAAGTATGAAACGTGTCGGGGTTTCGCATAAAAGCAGGCAGATGGAGCGCGCGAGGTTTTAGCGCAATGCTCACGGGGCTTAATCAGCAGCTAAACCATGGGCTAGAGGTAGCGTTCTGTGTGTGTGTGTGTACATGTATGTGAGAAGGCCTCTCTGCATTCGTAGAGACAGGTTGATGGATGTGTGTGTTTGTACAGACAAGTTGGCTTGTGAGCGAACGTCGTCGAGTTGCCGCCAGGCTCCGCGGGCGCGCCGGAGGCTATATGCCTTAGCAAGATCCTGTTGACAGTAAGCATAGGAAGCAGGCAGCATTAACATATGAACGCCCCAGGACTTTAACGGAAGTGCCTCGTTCCCAGCTCGTCTTCTCTTCCTCGCGTCTGTCCCCCTCTCTCCTCGCCTTCCTCGTCTCGGCGCCCCACTTTATCCCGCTCCTCTTTGTTTCGGCTGCAGATTAGCAAACGTTAAATCCCAGGCTTTGCCCGTCTGCCCGCTCGCTCTGCCCTCGTTAGCCAGAGCCTTGCAAATGCAGGAGCGAAACTTCGGTAGCGACCGAGGGATAGTACCATCTAAACACTTCATACGTCGCCCCAGGATTACGCCGCTTAACTCGGGTTTAACTTCAGTGGCAACATGGATAGGGTTGCCTCTAGATTTTGGAACACGGGCACTCGGGATTGTCTTTTGGCCGATGTTGGGCGACGCTTCGTCAGAAGAGCTTCCAGTCTTGCGACATCCCTGGACCGAACGTCGGCTTTGCCATCCCTCTCTTGGGCATGGACAGTCCAGGGCACAACTCTTCCATTTCCAGCTACATTTTCACATTTAGCAGACTAATCTAAACTGATGCACAATCCGGGCACATCTGGGATAAGTGGCTGTGCCAGCTTGGCAGACGTCCTGGTCTGTAGTCCAGTACCTTAACCGTTAGTCCAAGCACTTCTACTGCCAGGGTTGTCTCTTAAGTGCAAATAAAGGTAATAAAGGCGTCTTCATACTTTTGTTCAGTGATGCAGCTTTGAGATCTGAGCGAAAACAATCTCTCTCTCTATCTCGCTCTCTCTCTCTCTCGCACCCTGTCCTGTGATGTTAGCTGTGATTGAAGGTAAGTAGGTAGCAGTGGGCCCTGTGCTTTTTAGAGCATTAAATCCAAACCACTGCAGATTCCTGCTCCTGTCGTTCACCGCTGTCAGACATCGAGAGAGAGAGAGATGGGTACCAGAGGTCCACCGAGCTACACGGACAGGCCATTTATATCTATCCAGTGCTGTGAACACATGGGATATCCGTGTGTCGTGCCGTTGTGTCTCCGGCTCCACTTCAATGCCGGACCGGTTGTACAACAGGACGCATCATGAAGATGAAACACGAAGATGTCGGCTTTGACAACAGGGTGCGTGGGCGCATGGGTGTGCTAGCTGAAGCGGAAGAGATGAGCGAAAGAGGACAGGAGTTCGCCTCAGGACCTCTGGAGAGGACCGGGGGGCAGGGGGTGTACACACACACACACACACATACACAATGTTGCTCTTTTTTCCGACTACTCATCGATCCAGGGCACTTAGCTTACTGCACCAGAATCGTGATTTGTTAAAACAAAGATTGTGTCTTGTACTACTGAGCGTCCCTATATTTGTGGCACCTGTCATGTTAGAGTTCCCAAGGCATCCAAGGATTTTCTCACTTAAACCTCAACCTACCCCAGCCTCTGCAAACGGTTCTAGGTTATCTAAAATGGGGCCCAAGCTGGGGCCAGTGGTCATGTTAGTGAGGCCGGTTCCTTTTTACCTAAATGTGCATTTCAGACATTAATAGAATTCAATAATTAACTCACTCCTTATTTAAGGGGATCTAGAACTGCCGGTTACAAACCTTGACACACCCACTCAAACTTTTATGGTTGTAGTAACCATAAAACGTATAGTGTTAATAAATCAAGAAACAAGAAGCAATTTTAGGACATAGTGGCATGACCTATGAGATAGCTTACACCCCCAGCTCAAGGTTCTAAAAAATGTGCTGTTTCCAGTACAGGTGTAACATCCTGAAACAGTGACCGAAATGGACTGTAGTGGGTCACTTTGTTCGTTTGGTCTTAGATACTCGTGAGGGGGGCTCCAAGGAACAAACGATTTGGGAACCTGCTGTACAATACAGTCATCCTTTGAGATCTTTTATAAAACGTGACACACTTACCAAAATCGGAAATGTTACCACGTTGTTTTCTGCCTGCTGTTCTCTTTTCTGTCCGCAGATGTCGCAAGGGATTGCTCGTATTAGTTTTCTTTCATTGAAATGTTTATTAATATATAAGACTACTGTTTGTCTCTTCTTATAATTCTTAAGTTTTTGGACATCAATGTCAGACGTTGATTGAAACCTTTTGCTTGTGAAAGCTTGTGAGAAGCTTACAAAAGCTGTCATTCAGACGTGAATTAGATGTATATAAGACAGATTTGTATTACTTATTATAATTCTTAAGACCTCGGGCGTTGATCAGATGGACCTGTGTCTCTGTCTGTTTTGTCGTGACCAATTTCCACGGCACAGTTTACCTCCACCCGCTGGATATTGGGCGGGTT
Organism: Ancistrus triradiatus; assembly: GCA_025084515.1. NCBI lineage: Eukaryota > Metazoa > Chordata > Actinopteri > Siluriformes > Loricariidae > Ancistrus > Ancistrus triradiatus. Next base: position 1,680,470 of record JAJAGP010000011.1, on the reverse strand, counting down.
CTGGTTGTAGCAGTGACATGAACAGGTTTGCGTGTCAGCATGCGTGTTTTTGCGAGGCGTGGCAGCATTGCTGAGGTTTTTATTCACCATTTACACTTTGTCCTCCTTGTTTACAGCTTGTACCTTGTTGAGATGTTTGTGTGCTTCGTTATTAACACCTGGTAATCTTCTCTGGTCGAAAAACTCGTTCGTCCGGCTCTTTGGTTAGGTGACATGTTTAAACCCGTGACTCAGTTCTGTGTTAAAAAGCGTCCAGGAGCATAAGCTGGTGGTCCCGTTGTGTTGGTTCAGGGAATAAGATCAGAAAGCGTTTTGAAATCGTGAGGTAATGCTCCTGAAGAGATGTCTTTTCTCAGGTTACCTCACCTGAACTGCCTCGAGAGCAAAGCGGAGCTGCAAACGTTTGACAATCTGAAGAGCCATAAATCAGGCGACGCGACCCAGGGATCCGGCTCAGCAGGATGCGAGAGTTGGAGCTGGATCTGGCTAGGTTTAAGGCAAACAAAAGTGTCCCGGTAGCCATGTTAGCGTACGCTTTCCTCGCATTAGGGGGCTTTGTTTTACACGCCGCGACGCTTGTCCCAGGCCGAACTCACTTGAGAATGATTTATGGGTTTGTTTTTGGGGAACGGTTGATGCCGCGGTCGAGCGTCGGCTCGTTTTAGAGGTATCTGATTTCAGATTTGCATTTTGATTCCTTTGAACGTGGGGAAAGTGTTTTTCTGCCACCGAGTTTAGCACACGTGGTATGATTTGTCCGAATCTCTCCATGTTTTCCGGACTGAACGCCGGGCCTCAGCTCAAAAGGTCGCAGGCTAGGTACGAGCCGAGGTGTCAAGTGGTTCATTGTGCTGCAGGTGTCTTATAAACCTCCATAAGCGTGCGGTTTTATAACTCCTTGAAACAAATTAAGGGGCAGGCGAGTTCACACAAAAGCTTCTCGGAGGGAGGACGGCGATGTTGTAACCCGAATGCCTTTCTTTAATTAAACTAATCACTGTCATCAGTGACTTACTCGGTATTTTGGCTCGGCTGCGCGGCGCGGCTTTGAACAGGTGTCGCAAGCACGCGGCAACGAAAAAACCTACCGCCAGCACGCGGCGTGGGCGACCCAGTCACGGGTGATGTGTGCTGGAAAGTGTTTTCGATTGTCTCGACTTGTGTTTTATCAGTTTGTTTTCTTTGCATCTCTCTATCTTTCTGTGATACTACCTAATATTTGTCGTGGCACAGAGCCAGAGGTTGACTAATGTGCTTCTGTCGAGAGCCGCCATTACTCAGGACGTAAGCCTCAAAGCACAGAACGCTACAGCAGCACGAGGGGAATTAGCTTCGCCATTGGCGTCGATGGCGTCGCTGAGTGACGCGATTTGACTCGAGTGGGGTGTTTGTTCAGTTCAGGGCTGTGTAAGGGATAATGGATAGGTGAAATCTCTGTGGTCGTGGGTTTGCTAAGCATTTTTGCAGGTTCCAGATTTATTACGATGACGTACACACCATGAAACATCCTCCAATCGTAGGTCGACAAGCCTTTGTGCTACAGGTACGTGGCGCTTAACGTCCATCCAATCAACGTCCTTTCGCTTTATGTTATAATAATATAAAAATCTGTCTTATATTTATCTTATTCACGTCTGAATGATAGAAAACTAGTACGAGCGAACCCTTGTGACACCTATCATATTAAAAGCAGATTAAAAACCTGGTGTTGTTGTACTTTTGTTTTCAGTGTTTCGACTTTTATAAACGATACAAAGATAAGAATTACCATATTGGTAATCAATCAAATAATAAATCTTTATTTCTTCTCGGAATACACTGAGGGAGATCCTCGTTTACAGTGTAACTCATACAGAAGTAAAGGACAGACAAATGGAAAATATATATAAAAAATAAAAAACATAACAAATGCTTGAGAAATCAAATATGGGGATTATATAATAATAAACAAATAAAATTAAAATAAAATAAAGTACTATCAAAATATAGGTAATTATGTATTAATAATATAAAATTAAATTAAATAGAATAACAGAAGCTAATAAAATAAAAGTTCTATTATCTGGTGCAGAATAAATAAAAATTAATTATTAATAACATAACATAAAATAAGACATTATAAAATAAAGTAATACAAACATATGAGTAATAATATATAAGTAATATAAACTACATTTAAATTAAATAGAGTAAACTGAAAAATAATAAAATATAAGTTCTGTTACCTGGAGCAGAATAAATTAAAAATAAGTAAATAATAACATAACATAAAATAAAACAATTTAAAATAAAGTAATATAAAAATATAAGTAATAATATATAAGTAACATATAAAATAAATTTAAAAAATCTAAAATAATAAAATAAAAATTCTATTACCTGGAGCAGAATAAATAAACAATAAATAAATAATAAAGTAGTAAAACAATCAGTGAATTGTATTGGGATAGAAATATATTAAAAGGAAAAAAATGTAATAAAAAATGTACGTGAAATAAGACAATATAAAAACAGATAAAGTATATGGTTGGAATAGAAAAATAATTGTAAACAAATTAAAAAGAGACTAATACAAAGGAAAATAACTCTTTTTGTATTGTGTTTTAATTAATATTTTTATTTAAAAAAAAAAAAACACTATGAAAAGTATTTAAACTACGTGTCTGGTCAACATCATTGTCAAGAACGCTGGTAGTTGGGTGTTAGTTAGTTAGTTAGTCAGTTAGTTAGTTAGTCAGTCAGTTAGTCCTCCTGTGCATGTGTGCAGATCAGGCAACGAGGTCTATGCACCGATCGTTTCAGCTTCGTCCCATGAAGTATTGACGACCTTAAGATTAATGACCGTTTGCTTCCAGGTGTTCTGAGGGCGGCCTCTGGCCTGTCTAGCATCTGGAATGACCCAGTGCTTGGTTATTCGGGGTATGTGATGCCTTGGCCTTAATCCTAGAATCCTAGTGAGGGGTAGACAGTTTGAGAGCTTAATGAGTCCTGTGCTCTGTTAAACATCTCTGGGTGTTGTGCTTACACTGCAGGAGATGAAGCTGTTAGCTGCAGTCTAATCAAACTAAATGTTACGTCTGTTTGGAAGGACGGTCATGAGTTTAAACGTAAAGGTCGTACCTTGAAAACCTCCAGTCTACGATACGACGTTATATGTACAGGTGTTTCTGTTCCAAAAAATGTGATGAAGTTTGTCTTGTGTCCCTCAATATAACCATAAACCTGACATACTTTATGTAAGCAGAAAGTGAGGGAGTGTTATCGTGTGTGTGTGTGTACGCGTTAAAAGGCGTGTGTATGGCGCATGAGCACGGAGCTGTTGGTGAGCACAAACATGGCTGGAATGTCTCGAGTCCCAAGGCATGGCTTTAATGGCTGAGCAAACATTTGGGTGACGATATTAAACCACTTGACATTGTAGTAGGAAGAATGAGCTTATCACACCCGTGTGCTAATAAAGAAAACAACATCTTGCTCTGTGATCCACCCAGCCCTTTGAGTACACGCGAAATTAATTTCAACATGCAAACAATGCCGGTTTACAGAACACTTTGTGCTCGGGCAGTGGCATGATTTCTGCGTTCCAGCGAGTACAGAAATGAAAGGCATGTGTGTAAAGTGTGTAATGATTACAGTGTGGTTATCTAATTTCACAAGAATCATGCCGAGCAGGTGAGAACGAGATGCGGGTCATTAGAAGTTATAAATGGAAACAGCAAACTGAAATCAGAGAAAGGTTTGCTTTTAAGCGTGTACATTTGGGACATTTCATTTGGTAATAAACATCCATTCCTACATTTCAGGCCTGCAACACATTCCAAAAACAGTTGGGATTGAACAATTTAGGGTTAGTACTGAAGTGAAAAACGAAATAAACAGGCGATAATCATGATTTGGTACAAATGCAGAATCCACGAAAGACTTTGAGGAGCAAAGATGATCAGAGGATCTCCAGTTTGTCCGAAAATGTGATTGAAATGTTTAAAAACAATGTTCCTCAGAGAAAGATTGAAAGATATTTCCATATTTCTCCCTCTACAGCGCATAATATCATTAAACAATTCATGGAATTTGGGAAAAGCCTATACTGAGAGGAGATCACCTAAGAGGGGTGATCTCCGCTCCCTCAGACGGCACTGCATCAAGAACCACATGGGCAAGGGTTCTTGGGCAAGGGTTCTTCAGAACCACATGGGCAAGGGTTTACTTTATCAAACCTTCATCAAGCTCTACAATACAGAGTTACATTCACAGATACCACTTAAAACGTTACTGTGCTAAAAAGAAGCCTTATGTTATAACCATGTCTAGAAGGGGCGTCGGCTTCTCTGGGCTCAGAGGATCTGGGATGGACCATCACCCAGTGGGAACGGGGATTGTGCTCAGAGCCATCAGTATAACAGGTCATTTTGGACCATAGCCAAAAAGGACCAAAAGCCAGGCTCTGCCATGGTACGGGGTCGGGTCAGGGCCCTTGGTAAAGGTCATTTCCACTTCTGTGATGCAGCATTAATGCAGAAACGTACACAGAGATTTTAGCAACATAAGCTGCCTTCAGGACGACTTCTTTACCAGGGACGTCCATGCATTTATCAACAAGACAAAACCACATGCTGCACACATTACAAAGGCATGGCTTTTCGAAGACCAGGGTACTGGACTGGCCCGCCTGCAGTCCTGACCTGTCCAAAATAAAGCAAGTGTGGAGGATTTAGAAACGGAAAATGCAACCCCGTGCTGTTACACATCTGAAAACAAGTCAGATTGATTTCTATAGCACTTTTTAGAATGGAGCATTGCCTGGCCAATCCCAAACTGAGGAAGCCTACGGCGATAGTGGCAAGGAAAAAATCCCTAAACGTCACAAGGTAGAAACCTCATCGGGACCAAGACCCAAAAACAGACTCGACCTGCTTGAAGATGATGAATGTAAGAGCGAAAGTAATTTATCTAGTCTGTAGTAATAGTTCAAAAAACATATCGGCATTATTGAGTCCGATACACAGAGTAGACCTGTTTGCAGGAAGAATGGAAAAAAATAAGACCTGAAACACTAAATCGCTTGGTGCCGTCTGTGCCGAAACGTCTTTTAAGGGTTGTGAGAAGGAATGGAGACGTTCCTTGAAGTCAGCCAAAAAAAACATGAAATATTTTGGGTTCGGGGTGTCTGCAGTGAAACAAATATCAGTCTAAGAAACTTTTTCTGATCTTACTCAAATCTGAACACGCAAACCTAGTTGTTTTGAATTTCTCGTGAAAAGCCGAGAGCGCCAATCCCGGTCCGGGCCTTAATTACTCAGAACTCAGAACGTTTGAATTCCTATGAAAGACAACAAAGCTTCTTGTTCTGTGTTACACGTTTACACAGAGGAACAGTTGAGGCCACATGCCTGCCTTGGGCTGTTCTAGTTTCAGTGTGTGCTCTCTGTACATGTCCTCCCCGTGCCTCCAGGCCTGCTTGGCCCGCCTGCTCCTTTCAACAAATTGCTGGCTGTTCACAGGCTTTTAAATGCCATGCTGCTTTAATTACAGTCTTTTCTTAATGGGCTCGACCAAAAGCCATGTCCACGCAGCGGGAGGGTCAGGTGAGGCTGCGGTTCAAACAACTGGCAAGTTTAAAAATGTGTACATTGCTACCGTTCGGGCCTCTTACACATCGCTGTGTACAACTTTAGGTATGTTAAACCAAATATCTGATCGACCAATCAGGTGGCGGCAACACAATGCATGTAGGCATGGTTGTTCAGAAGTATTTCAAAGCCTGCTGATCTGTTTGGTTTTTTGAGCTCATCCCCCGGCGCTGCTGTGGGTTTGCGGTCGTTTAAGGTGCATAATCAGCTGCTAAATTTTAGGTAATGATCTGAAAAGCTACTAAAATTATTCTGGTTCCTGGTGTGTTTTTGTAATGTAGGACAGGCATGATACTGAGACCTCATTACATGTAATGATGGAAAGTTCCTCGGTTGTCGGACAAGTTTTGGGTTTGAAGAAACATGCGTTACGATTGTATAATGACTCGGCTTAACAAGTTCCGCATATCGACATCAGCACACGCCTCGAACACGCATGCACACACACACACACTAATTAAATCTCACCTCAGAAATTAAGTGATAATTGCGTTTATCTAGTATAATCAGCTATGCAAAGTAGGTAACACGGTGAAACTGCGACTGGGAACGGCGTGACTCATGCCTTTAGGATTGAGCCTCATCTGGCATGTTGTTCCCCATTCCTCCAGGTGCACTTCCACCTCCCGAAAGTGTCGGACTTGGTACTTTTCAGCCCTGTGCCCAGAAATTCTGGCATAAGCCCCACTGTGACCCTCGTGAGGAGCCGGTACAGTGTGATCCAACTTGTTCACGGAATAGGATCAGTTCTGATTTTATGGTAAAACTGTTAACGCCAGAATGATTAAATCGACAAATTGTTTCATCGGACAAACCTGCAGTCTTGGTAATGACACACCGACCCCTACATCCACAGAAAGCTTAACAGAATCTCCTGCTTGAAATATTTCAGGATTTAGATCTGTATTTATACAAGTACTCCCCGCTTTAGGATGGGGACACGTTCTGAGAAATCCAGCGTATTTGGATTTATTCTAAACCGAGGAGTTTAATATATACAGTGGGGCAAAAAAGTATTTAGTCAGTCACTGACTGTGCAAGTTCTCCTACTTAGAAAGATGAGAGAGGTCTGTAATTTTCATCATAGCTACACTTCAGCTATGAGAGACTAAATGAGAAAAAAAATCCAGGAAATCACATTGTAGGATTTTTAAAATATTTAATTGTAAATCATGGTGGAAAATAAGTATTTGGTCAATAAATTTGGTCCAACTCAATGCTGAAAAAAGCAAGATTTCTGGCTCTCACAGACCTGTAACTTCTTCTTTAAGAAGCTCTTCTGTCCTCCACTCGTTACCTGTATTAATGGCACCTGTTTGACCTCGTTATCTGTATAAAAGACACCTGTCTACAGCCTCAAACAGTCAGACTCCAAACTCAAGACCAAAGAGCTGTCAAAGGACACCAGGAAGAAAATTGTGGACCTGCACCAGGCTGGGGAAGAGTGAATCTATAAATAGGCAAGCAGGTTGGTGTGAATAAATCAACTGTGGGAGCAACTGTAAGGAAAATGGAAGACATACAAGACCATTGATAATCTCCCTCGATCTGGGGCCCCACACAAGATCTCTCCCGTGGGGTCAAAATGATCATGAGAACGGTGAGCAAAAATCCCAGAAACTACACAGAGGGACCTGATGAATGACCTGCAGAGAGCTGGGACCAAAGTAACAAAGGCTACCATCAGTAACACACTACGCCGAGAGGGACTCAGATCCTGCAGTGCCAGGCGTGCCCCCTGCTTAAACCAGTACATGTCCAGGCCCGTCTGAAGTTTGCCAGAGAGCATATGGATGATCCAGAAGAGGATTGGGAGAATATCATGTGGTCAGATGAAACCAAAATAGAACTTTTTGGTAAAAACTCAACTGGAGGATAAAGGATGCTGAGCATCCCAAGAACACCATACCTACTGTGAAGCATGGGGGTGGAAACATCATGCTTTGGGGCTGTTTTTCTGCAAAGGGGACAGGACCGCTGATCCGTGTTAGGGGAAGAATGAACGGGGCCATGTATCGTGAGATTTTAAGCCAAAACCTCCTTCCATCAGTGAGAGCATTGAAGATGGAACGTCCAATCTTTAAAACATCCATTTTCTTTAAAACATTTATGCAAAGCTTCTCTGCATGTCAAGTATCTTGCATCAATATTTGTAATATAGATTGTGTAGTTAAGGCTTATATTTCTTAAGTCACCTAACCGATAAAATACAAAAATAAATACGGTTCTTGTTTAAGTCATTTACATACTGTCACGGTCGCCGAAAGGAAAAATTATTCTTAAGCAACGTACTCTTAAGAGTGATGCTGCGGGCCTTAGGGCCGGACTTTGGACACCTCTGATGTATCGAGGAAATAAAGATTCAGAAATCGGAGTACGGTTTCTGCTGAATGTGTATTTATGTGTATTGTCGGATTGTAAATATCATAAATCAGACAGTCGGAAACCGGACTACATTTTTCGAGATTTTTCGAACACTACTTGTAATAAACAATGTAATATATGAGAATGAGAGTCAGAGCACACAACAGAATGTCAGGTTCAGCCTCTCTGTAGTGCTTTGACTTAACAAAAGTTGCCCGATAACCCACGGTTCGCATGATCTCAGAATAGAGCAGTGTTAGTCACACTACGGCTAAAGAGCGATCATGCGAATGTATAGTAAGCTATAACATAAACACACGTCAGTATTAATTGCTCTTTAAGTATCCTGGAAAGTTTCCAAAAGAGAAGCGATATTAAACATAACTTCCTAGTAACGCGCTAACGTTGGGCTGCTCATCGCTTATAGGCACAGTTATTCGATAATAAGTGACCCTAATCTAATCGGTCTTGCACTGTTTAGTCTGGCTGTACATTCAGCCTCTATAGGGTTAATGATAGGTGTTGAATGGAGGGAACAAAATATAAAAGAATACAGATCTCTGGTCTGTCTGGTCGCTCCTAAGCCTTGAACCTTGAATCGAGTTTTTTTTTTAAGAACCTGCCCGATTTAATCTCTATTAATCCTGCAGTCAGTTGTAGACATAATTAAAACTGTGAAGAACATAAATTACTCTGGTAATTACACAGCCTGTCACTCCCTGCAGGTAACGCTGCACGCCCCGTCATGTTTCCGATGAGCTCAGGATCGAGAGCTGAGATTTGTAAGAGGACGCCAGTACCCCGGCCGCACTGGCACTCGCACTCGCATTCGTCCAGTCGAGCGAAATGTTAACTATTGCTACCTGGCTTTGAACTACCTGTCTGACTGAAGTTACCACAAACAGCCGTGTGTTCAGCCCTGAACCATTCTGTATTCTGTCCTCGGGCATGGGCTGTTAAGTGATAAATGATGAGAATAAAGCCGTGACTCAGGTACTGGTGTGGCAGGATCGTCAGATGAGGGATGAAAAAGCTTTTCTCGTCCTCGCTCTTATTCCTCTCTCTCTCTCTTGTTTTCTATCATTTGTCTCTCTTGCATACTTTCTCTGTGCACCCCCTCCCCCCGCACCCCACCTCGTTTCTCGTGTTTGAAGTTGTGCTTTTGGAACATTGTACCTCCTCAGTAATTATCGTGTCACTGTCAGAAGAGCTATAATTATGTTTATTGCTTGTTTAATTTGCTGCGTGTTTACCAATCTGTGGGGTTTGTACTTGCTTTTCTTCTAACCCAGGGTTTTTCCCTGCTTTTTACTTACCCCTTCGACGTAGAATATCTGTCGTAATTTGTATTTTCTAAAGAGCCATCGTGTTTCGACATGGCCGCAGCGCCGGTCCGATTCGTGAAGACGGAAAGAGGTCTGTAGTCGCAATTTATACAGAAACCTACAGAACGACAGCTCTTAGACTCACTGGAATTAATATAGTAAGTAACGTCCAGTGTTTTCAGTACAAGCACTCACAAGGACATCAGCCGCCTTTTTTTAATTTAGGTTAAGGCCCGTTCACACGGACGATTGTTGAGCACAGGAATATGGATGTGATTGTTAAAGCTGAAAAACGTTAACTTTCGGTCTTGAGCAGGGCTGCGTGTTTTAATTTGGCAAATATTTGTACAGATACTACTTGTAGTTCTTTATAATTACGATCCTCAAATCCTCAGCGTCCACGTCGAGTTTTGAAAGTTTTTAACGTCCATCCGACCAACGTCCGTTCGCTTTAACGTCAGAGGTCTTAAAAATCACCATAAATTATACACGGAAATAAAATCTGTATAAACGTCTCAATGACAGAAAACTAGTACGAGCGAACCCTTGCGACACCTGCTGACAGAAAACGGAATCGCATCCTTAAAAGGCAGAAAACACCACGGTAACGTTGTTTCTTCTCCGTTTTGGTGTTTCAAATTTTATAAATGATACAAAGATAAGAATTACTGTATTGTACAGTACTTAATTCTTTTTATTGTTTTTATCCTAAACTGCTGTGCGACTGTGGTGACGTTCGATCCAGCATCCCATTTCGGAGAACGTACCTGCGCTGTAAAGTTAAATAACGTACAGATATTATACTAGATTATGTTCTGTGGAAGAACATCTGTGAGTTATTAATCAACTAGCTACTATAAATCTCGTAGCTACAGGATATTAAGGTCGATACTGCCTTTCTCCTCTTTCAGTTGTGAAACCTTTTAGAATTAGACCTGAATTCTTGGCTAAATGCTCGTCTCGAGCTGTCATCAAGCACGGACGCACCTCCAACGACAAAAAAGAACCAAGAATGCGTCGTATTGGACGCTGGTGTCAATTAGGTAATTACATCAATGACGTTTCTTCTGAGATGAAAGGACACACCTCAGGGTTATGGAATCAAGTAGCTATCATGCAGTAGCTAAGTGATTTATTATAGTTTATAGACGATACCAAAGGCTTTCTAAGCAGAGATCAAACTGGTTTCCTCTGACCTTTGTTATAGCTGCTTGTTGTGTAGCAGGTCTACTCGTTCTGTGTGAGATAATTAGTAGCTACATGCCCCTGTTATGTACAGTATGTCGGGTAAAATGTACCTGGACCAGGAACGCAGGCATTTACTCAAAGCAGTCAGGTGTGTCATTCGCCTGCCGAAACCTTTTGAATTTTTAATTTGCTATTTTTTCGCCTCGGGCCTTTATGGTTATGTACGCGTCAGTTCAGAGGGGATGTACATGATATAGGATTATGTAGTTCTAGTTGAAAACATTTAGGACAGTACAATACAGTAATTCTTATCTTTATATCATTTATAAAAATTGAAACATTTACTCTAAAGGAAAAATAAAATAACAGTACCAGTTTTATACCGGGACAGCAGCACCAAGACTGAGGGAGTGACTGAAATCATATACAGTTTGCATGGCGCAGTTGACTACAACTCCCATGAGCGCCGGCGCTCAAACACAAAAAACTGGTCATTAGACTTTAAATGGAGTTGAGGCCAGCTTTCATTGATCGGCCGAACCCTTCGTTGTCCTCGATCCACGTCTACCTCGATCCAGCTGTGCAGCCTCCTGACTCGAAACAGTATGGTTTTGTTTGGGGAGCTTATTTGAATAGTCGTCCTACAGCTCTTTGGTACGGGTGTGCCCTTGTGAGCGTGTTTGTACGTGACAGACCCTGTTTTGTGCCCGGCCACGAAAGGCTGAGTTTGTAGCGTTGCCTGTAATTACCTGACCCCCCGTTTGACTGCCCGTTGTCACCTGAAGACAGGCGGGAATTGTGGGAACCCAGGCGGGTCACGTTAGCGTGTGAATGTGCGCGGAGAGGCGATTGTTTTACAGGCACGTCTTACTAAACAGCGAGTCTTTCCGAGTGACGCTGCACCCTGATCGAGACGTGATTTATGGGCCTTCAAACCTTCGCCTATGACAAACTGCAGCCTTCGCAACCCTGTAACCTCTCCCTCAGGCCTTCTTTTCCCCCCTCGTAACCGTTTCACCCTTCGCTCTTAGTTGCGTATGTACAGAACGTCGGGTATTTGTGGCATCGTGGTTCGTTTTCAGTCCTATATGACACTGGAATGCTGAACACTGGAATGCTGCTTGTACATGTTCGGAGTTTGTTCTGAGCCTCGTTGCTCTGGGGGTTCACCTGGTCCGACTTATTCGGGGTGGCCTGCGGGCCATTTTCCCTCTTCAGCTCCATCCATCACTGACATGGAAGCCGTTCTGAGAGGTTTATCTACTTCCCCCTCTTTATTTCCATCCTTTTGTTTGTTCGAACCCAGGTCATAAATTTTCGGCCGTCGACGCCCGGCTGCGTTCTTTCCTCGGCCCGAGGAGAAAGATCAGCGGAGGTGTTCGTCAATTTGTTTCTCCACTAACGCGCAAACGGGACGGCACCTGGTTCGACCCCCACCCCCCTGCACACAGCCGTCCTCTTTTATTACCCCAATTATGGAGGCTGTTTAGCAGCCACCTTGCTGCGTTTCGGGCGGCATCTGTTTCGAGTGGGAGTCGCACGCCTACTCCTGCCACATCAAACGGCCCGGGCAGATCGCGAGTGTGCCGGGTGGGTCTGCCTCCCCTCTACCTCCCCGCTCGCCTGTGATCCTGTGATCAGCGCCGGGATGGTTCTGCTGACCAAAGTGCACCGTTACCACAGGCGCCCAGACTTAGGAGACATTAAGAGCTTTTAACGAGGACGCCGCGTTTCATGTGGCTTAATAGAAACGCTCCAGACCTCCCCGTGCTCGGGTCTCACCCAAAGGTAGCAGGCGTTGGTCTCGTTCCAGGAGTGTCACCCAGGCACGTTAAAAATAGTTTTGGTAAATGGAGGAAATGGTTTGCTAGCTTTTTTTAAATGAATCGTAATGAAAGGGACGTGACGCATTTGATATCACACACCAACAAAGTCCTCAGTCCTGCACACGCTTAATGTTGTGCTTCTGGAAATGATCCACGAAAACACGGAACTACTTCATCACAGGAGCAACAGGTTTTTCGATGTCTCTCCATCAAGGATGTGGAGTAGAAAAAGGCAGAAATGAGGCCGGAGCGGTTCAGCTCAGCGCTGTTGATGGCAGAGAAGCACGAATGGATGGCATCAGTTTCGCAGTTTTTCAGTTATATTTACGTCACGGCTCCAAAATGAATCAAGAATGGCTTTACACTATCAGTTCAGTGAGAGTTATCAGTATCGCCATCACTTTTCTGCACTTTTTATACCAGTACAGTTCACAGGCGCGGTGAGAACATGCAAAATCCACACAGGTAGCCGCCGGGCTGAAATAGCAACACCGCTTTCTAGAGTTCTTCTTCTGAAACGTCGACTGCTTTAAAGATTTTGACCTCTTTTGCTTTCTTTGCTAAAATATGGCACGGCTAATGAATCCTAACAGGCGTCCCTTCGTTTCTTCGATAGATTGCAGCTCTGTTCGGTTCCAGACTTGTTCCTTTAATTGAGCGACTTAAAGTCAGCTGAAGTTCAGCGACGCCTCGTTGGAAGGGAACCTGGACGGCATAGTTTAGAGGTTGTACTCTGCCGTGACAGTTTATAAAGAGAGGTGATCGGAGACATGTTGACATAACGAGCGCCTACTACACATGCGGCCTTTTAACTGGGTCATGATTTACCAGCCGCGTAACCTGTTTTTGCACGACTCGTTTGAGTGCATTCCCTGATCAAAGCTTCAAAAAAAGCCCAGCTGCACACCTGCGAAGGAGTTACGAGGAGTCTGAGATCCAACCCCCGGTACGGCTCGAATATCGTCCGCCGAGTCACGGTCTTCTTTTCGGTCAGTGGTGACGCCTCCTTAATGCGCTGATCAAACAAGCCCATTTGTAGCAGCGAGCTTATAAATGACCTCCCGTGACGTTAACCCAATAAGCCTCATCTCCCATCTGGGGTGCATCGCATTTCCTCCACATTCATCAGGGTAATTGGTCTGCGCTGATACACTGATGCTGTTATTAAGCGCATTTCCATGCTGTTAAGAGCGCCGGGGCTTTTAATGCGAACGCGAACGGATCGACACGCGATCTAGCGCCGATGTCCTGAAGAGACGGAAACCGGAATTAAAAAACAGGACAGACTCATTAATCATCGTATTTATCCGTAGATATTCTCGCCTCGACGTCCTTTCCGCACGGTGCGTCCGGAGCGCGGGGCCGGCCGGATCGATGGCAAGAGCATTACAGTAAAATGTATCGATCAGGCGCAGGGCGAGCCGCGAGATGGCCGAGTGATGCAATGCTTAAAGGAATTTATCCTCCGACTCCTGCATTAACCTTCTATTGACTGCTTTGGCTGTCCATAATTAACACTCACTTTAGCTAAAGTGGTTAGCTTCGGCGCTGGGTCCTGTGTGTGCGCCTGGGAGGGAGAACGAACCAACGACGAATGAACGAAGGACAGAGTGCCCGGTGCTCGGTGCGTACGCAGGAGAGAGCGCTGGCGATCATGCAAACCTCGGCGGACCCGCCGGTAATAGAATCATAGATACCTTTCACATTAGCATGCTATTTCGGCAGGTCTGCCACGCCGGGTGTAGGGTTTCGGGGGAAATTGAAATGAGCGATCATATTGGCAATCTCGGGACAACGCAGCCCAGGAGGGAGAGACTCGGCCTGGATGTGGGAGAGGTTCATCTAGACGGCGCTTTCTCTGTTCTCTCTGCCTTTACCTTAATGCTTTATTTCATGTGTGTTTGAAAGAGAAAGTTCAGATGCATACTTGCATATATTTGCATTTCTGTTGCGAGTTTTTCACAAAGCTTATTTTATAATAAAGTGTTGAAAAATCTCATGTCATTTAGATAGTCATGGATTGGAAGTGGAAAAAGAAGCAAAACACTTACTCTATTGGTGAACTCAGGGCGCTGGCATTGCGAGTACTGTGTGTGTGTGTGTGTGTGTGTGTGTGTCCGTTCTCCACCTCGGTAAATCCTGAGCACCAAGGTCACCTAATCATATCGTTTATGAACTGATGCGTGGCATTATGGTACTTAGGCCGTGTTAACAGATGCTGCTATCAAAGCTGATGTAAGGCGTGGATGATGTACGGACGTTCTGGGTGTTAATCGGCGTGTAACGCGGTCGCCGCCAAGGCTCGGCACTTAACAGGACAGGCGCTTCGCTGGTAATTGGACGAGGTACAAAATATACAACCGCGGATAGTGGCCGAAGGGGCCGTCCTGTGACCGCTTAGGGACCTTGAACCCATTCATAACATGAAGTGTGTGTGTGGACGGAGGGAGGGGTTCAGCTCAGGGAGTCCGGCCGTGGGTAGTGGAAATACTGAGCACAGGTTCAGAAAAACACACACAGGTGACCTTTTACGTCACTTCCACATTTGGCGTGAAAACCGATACGCGCAAGTCAGCCCCGTGTCTTCCTGTACGTACCTGGCCAGGTGTTGGTCAGTGCAAGCACAGGTGTGTTCGGCAGATGATTTACAGCCGCTTCAGTATGCTCCCGAGGCATCGCTCCGAGGCTGCGTCAACAGACTTACGCACAGACTCTCTTTCACACGCTTTGTTGTTTGGCTAGAGATTTTTATTAGGTGACGTAAATAAGGCGTGAACCTTAATGTAGGGAAACTGTAGGAAGGTGTGCTGCTGGAACAACAGATTTTGGACCTTGACCTCCAAACATTACAGCGCCCTATAAATAAAGAATGATGTTATATGTGTTTAGCTTCCTCAGATAATAGGATACTTGTAAATATGTGACGTCTGAATATTTAAGTGCAGGTCAAGCAGATTGTTGACCGAAATGGACGTTGAACCCAGTCACAGTCTTCTTAAGCTACTGTAATGTTTATATAAAGGATATTTTCACAAGAAAACTGTGCAAATAATACGTAAATGCCACTGAAAACATGAGTAATCACTCCTTCCAGGATATGCACAACACACATTGTAGAACTGACATATAAACATAAATAAACACTCGCTGGCTGTACACAACCAAAAGGGAATGAGTCATGTTGAAGAAACACTCGTTTCCAGAACAGGCAACACTTTAAACACTTCAAAACTCTAAGCAGAGCACGAACCTTTTCATTTTTTAACGCACGTAATTAAAGCAAATTAAATCAATATTCATGAAAATACAATGGTGTGAAAAAGTGATTTTCTATTTTTTTGCATGTTTGTCACACTTAAGTGTTTCAGAACATCAAACCAATTTAATTATTAGTCAAAGACAACACAAGCAAAATGCAGTTTTTAAATGAAGGTGTTTATTATTAAGGGGGAAACAATCCAAACCTACATGGCCCTGTGTGAAAAAGTGATTGCCCCCTAAACCTAATAACTGGTTGGGCCGCCCTTAGCAGCAACAACTGCAGCCAAGCGTTTGTGATAACTTGCAATGAGTCTTTTACAGCGTTGTGGAGGAATTTTGGACTCTTTGCAGAATTGTTGTAATTCAGCCACACTGGAGGGTTTTCCAGCATGAACGACCTTCTTAAGGTCATGCCACAGCATCTCAGTAGGATTCAGCTCAGGACTTTGACTAGGCCACTCCAAAGTCTTCTTTTTGTTTTTCTTCAGCCATTCAGAGGTGGACTTGCTGGTGTGTTTTGGATCATTGTCCTGCTGCAGAACCCAAGTTTGTTTCAGCTTGAGGTCACAAACAGATGGCCAGACATTCTCCTTCAAGATTTTTTGGTAGACAGCAGAATTCATAGTTCCATTTATCACAGCAAGTCTTCCAGGTCCTGAAAACAGCCCCAGACCATCACACTACCACCCCCATATGTTACTGCTGCTATAATGTTCTGTTTCTGAACTGCTGTGTTACTTTTACACCAGATGTAATGGGACACACACCTTCCAAAGAGTTCAGCTTTTGCCTCGTCAGTCCACAGAATGTTTTCCCAAAAGTCTTGGGGATCATCAAGATGTGTTCTGGAAGAACTGAGATGAGCTTTAATGTTTGTTTGCTCAGCAGTGGTTTTGGTCTTGGAACTCTGGCATGCAGGCCATTTTTGCCCAGTCTCTTTCTTAGGGTGGAGGCATGAACACTGACCTTAACTGAGGTGAGTGAGGCCTGCAGTTCTTTGGATGTTGTTGTGGGGTCTTTTGTGACCTCTTGGATGAGTCGTCGCTGTGCTCTTGGGGTAGTTTTGGCCGGCCAGCTACTCCAGGGAAGGTTCACCACTGTTCCATGTCTTCAGCATTTGTGGATAATGGCTCTCACTGTGGTTCGCTGGAGTCCCAAAGCTTTAGAAATGGCTTTATAACCCTTTCCAGACTGATAGATCTCAGTTACTTTCTTTCTCAATTGTTCCTGAATTTCTTTGGATCGTGGCATGATGTCAGGCAGGTCCTGTTTAAGTGATGTCCTTATTGAGAACAGGTGTGGCAATAATCAGGAATGGGTGTGGCTAGAGACAGTGAACTCAGGTATGTTAAACCATAGTTATGTTATGTTTTAACAAGGAAGGGGGGATTGAATTTTTTATTCCTTAGTAATAAACACCTTCATTTAAAAACTTCATTTTGTGTTTACTTGTGTTGTCTTTGACTGATATTTAAATTGGTTTGATGTTCCCAAACACTTAAGTGTGACAAACATGCAAAAAACTAGGAAATCAGGAAGGGGGCTAACACTTTTTCATACCACCGTCTATATTTTTCGATGTAAACAAAACAAATAGTATCAGTAATAATTTTATGGCAGTAAAATACACACTCAAAACCTTTTTTCTTTGTAATTTGCCCAGCTGTTTACATCCGAAGCTAAAGGGCAGACTTTTGTTTCCAATAATAATTTATCGTTGGTAAGACCTTAAAGCGTTAAAGCAGACGTTCGTAGCCATTAAACGCCACGTACCTGTGCTGTGGGACTGCAGATTGTTCTAATTGGGTAGAATTGTGCAAATATTTGTAATGCATTACGTGTAATATAAAGCTTTATGTGTAATCAGATAATAAATAAATCATTAAACACGCGCTGACTCAGCGGCAGCTGTTAGCGGCGTGTAATTAAATCCTCATTATTTAACGAAGACAAACATTTTATTAACGCGTTTGTGCTGTGCCTTAGATGCCAGTCCAACCTGGCGCAGACCTTACCCCCTGAAGAGGCGCCCATCGACCGGCCGTACTGGAGCGGCGAGGACTCGGACATGCCCCTGCCTTTCGACCTGTCTGAGATCATCAGCCGAGTGGAGTCGCTGCTCTGGAGGTAACGTCGTCGTGCGCGTGTGTACGCTAATGCCCAGTGAGGGCACCGATCCTTTATATCTTCTCCTGCGCTGACCGATCCCTCCTCCCTCAGGATGTGAGGAGAAGCTGAGCCGAGGACGAGGGAGAACCGAAATGAAAGATGGAGGCGTACCATGAAGGAGCGTTCACAGGTGATAACCGAACTGCACTTACCCTGGGAATGAGCACACGTTCACACACACACATGCACACACTCACTCACTCGCGCACACACACATACTCGCAAACACAAACACGCACACACACCAACCATGAGGCTTCATCACGGATGGACGGACGGAACCTGGACGGGACTTTTTTTCCTTCACTTCCTTCATTTTGCTGTTAGATCTGTATGTAGTGTGACAACGCAAACGCATTTTCAGCAGTAGAGTTCAGAAAACGTAGTCATCCAGCTCTGTGTGTTTCCTTCATGTAGTCTGTTCTGAGCCGCATCACATATATGGTGTAAACAACGCGCTTCTCGCTGCACTCCTCCCGCTAGTATGACCCATGAGCACCGGGATGTGAGGGAGGACATGGATGATCACGTCTGTAGGCGCCGTAAGGGCCTTGTTTGTCTCGAGCCCTTTGTGTGTTTGTGGAGGCGCTGGCAACAAAGACGATGTGTACATACTTTGGAAACTTTGAAAACTAAAACTAACAGCAAAAATGGCACAACGGTCTTGTGACCCGGGTCGCAATCCTGGCAGCGCCTTCCAACCAGGTCTCATGCAGCCACGGCGGCCTGTGCCTGAGGGAGGACCTGCTGGGGATGAGGGCTGTCCAGGGTGTCCAAACTCTGCCCTGGGATCTCTGGGGTTAGGCACAGTAGCCACATGACCCTGACCCGGAAAAGCAAGGATAACAAAGTGAAAAAATATGGAATAAAATCAATTAGTTATTAGATGGCACCCAGGTGGAATAGAAGAAATCAATAAATGAGGTTAAAAAGAAATAAAATCAATCAATAAATTGATTATTGATGACCAGTTTTTGGCAGTTTAAGCCAATAATGCTTGCATACTTAACATAGTGTAACATGGCGCCCAGGTTGCTCTTTGGGCATCAATGTGGTCGCCATATTGGTCCAGGCAACTTCTCATAATCCTCCAAAGATTGTCCTGGCAAAAAGATGCCCGATTCTGGTCTAATAAATAATAAAATAATATAATATAACAACGATAATAGTAGATTAACAATAGTAAATTGTATATGTAGTATAAATAGTAACATAAGAGTAGTATAATATTTTATTACTGTATTAAACTACTGTTATACTACTTTTATTCGACATACCTATTATTGTTAACCTATTATTTCATTAATTATTTTATTTATTAGTCTACATCTTATTGTATTTATGTACTAATAATAATAAGCTTTGCTTCACTGTTATAAAAAAGAATGCAGACTGAATCTCCCACTATTAGATTGTTTTTTTTCTGAATGCCATTTTTGGTCAATTATAACAACTTAAAGATGCACTATTTAGATCTTTTCGATATTTCAAAGTGTATGAGCCGAGTTCTGACCTGGGGCAAAAGAAAAGCTCAAATAATGAGGACGTAGAGAGAAAAAAGCTGTTTTGAGACCTTCGACACATTTCTGCACGTATTAAAGAAGGAAAATAATCAAAATCCGTGCTCAAAAAATGTGTCTTTCCAGTCTCTTATGACAGTGAATTACTTTGCACGTTAGCTTGCGTAACGCCGATACACACTGCTGTGTATCGAGATTAGAAGTAGATGAAAACCCCTTGAATGTAAAAGAGATTAATTAAAATCTGTCATGAAGTTGAGGTGCTTTTAACCAGGAAAAACGCAGCCTCACCAATTATTTGCATTTGTTTACAGCCCATTTTTGCCTGGACCAATATGGCCGACGCATTGACGTATCACAGTCTAAGCGACCAATGCAGGCGTCTAGCTGTACTGTGTCTATAGGTTGTGTGTATAGGGTCTGTGTGTGTGATTACAAATGTGCGTGTGAGTGTGTGAGTGTGTGTGTCCTCCCAGGCTGGGTAGTGTCGATAGGTATCTCGGACTGAACCTTTCACTTCCTGCTTTGTGTAACCCCTCCACTCTATCTGCTCTGCTGCCGGCTGGGGAAGGATAACACAATCATCAATACACAACCGAATACCGAGAAAATACCGAGGAACAAAAAAGAGATGAAGGATGGAGGGAGCGGAATAAATGTCATAAAATAAAAAGAAGCGAAGTACAAAATAAGAGCACTAGAACGTCTAAACGAGTGAAAACCGAAAGGACGAAAGGATGATTGTCGAAGCCAAGCAGCCTTTTTTTCCGTTTTGTTTACCTTTGTTTTCCATGTTGTCAGTGTTAACAGTAGTAAAGTTGTGTTATTCTATTTCATTCGGATGCTTAAATTGTGTTTTATACTTTTTAAGGTTTTAGAGACGTTGCCAAATATTGTTACGTTTGCTGCGTAAATGATGTATTGATTGTATTTTTTTTGTTTTTGTTTCGTTTTTTTTTTTTTAAGGTGTTTAATTTTTCCTCTTTCTCTTTCTGCCTTGTTCCGGATTCTTTCTTTAGTGCTCAAAACCTTCTGCGTTTCTAAAAGAGTTTGTGCTTGCAAAGCACTAGCTTAATAGAAAATAAAAAAGATGCTGTTTTATTCCTGGTTTGATTTTTCTTCCTATTCTGTTTAAAACCCGAAACCCATCCTGGAATCAACGCAACACGACAACTGTGCTGACTTTTTGCTGGCAGACCAAATATGTTTTTGATTGTTGTGCTAACTTTCTATTAAGAACATCAACAGTAGGTGCTCGGGTGGCATGTTTAGGCGTGCCTGAGGGAGGGGCAGGGAGGGATCATCCTATGGTGTTGTAACTGGCATCCCATCCAGGCAGAGGTGGTAAGTAATAAAGTACAAGTATGTCTTCACTGTACTTAAGTATTTTTTTAAAGTTATCTTTATTTGATTATTTCTGTCACCCAGTCCTTTTTACTTTTGCTCACTAGATTTCAAAATAAAAGTCTGTACTTTTTACTCCCTACACTTTCAAAACAGGCTCACTGCTTTAGCTTTTATGAATAGATTTATTTAGCTGATTTATCTTTTTTTATTTTATTTAGTCAGGTGTAGTCAGGCACCTAAGGAAGCGCCGATCAGAATCCTAACAGTATAGAACGTATAAAGTCTTTAACACTTTTTAATGTTCAGCATCATGCATTCTACTGTAACTTTCAATAACTTTTGACTGTTTTATTAATCAGACTAGAGGTTTATCCATGTCTTTGGGACAGTAGGTTAGGTAAGGTATATTTTAAAAACTATATAATATTTCTAAAGTTTTTTTGCAGAAGTATTTTTAAATTAGAAGAAGTAGAAAAAAAGAAGAACTGCTCTAAAAAATAGTTTTGCTGGACTAAAATGCAGCAGAGAGTCGATGATATTTATAGTTTGGGTTAAATATCTAGGATATATAAAGGATTTTCTGCACTTAGCAGTTCTTAATGAAAAAGTCCAAAGTATTTTTGTGTGTTTTGGTTCCTCATGTCTGAAAATGTTCTTCTTCTTGCTGTGGTGTTTTATCTGAAGATGAAAAGGTCATTATTGTATTATTACTTTTTTCTAATTTTATTATTTCTGTATTATTTATATTACGTTTATTATATTTATATCTTTTATTTTATATTGCTCTTATTTGATATATTTATTGTATATTTTTCTTGTTTTTTTCATATATTTTTCGTATATATATTTTCATAAGATTTATTATTATATTTATTTATTATATTAATTATTATTTTGTTTTACATTTTTCTTATGTATAACACCTAGGCTGCCCAAGGAGGTTGGATGTCTTTTTTGAGTCTTGGTTCTCCCAGGGTTTCTTCCTTTTTAGCTAAAGATGAGGTTATTTGCATGATTTTTGCAGAGGATTCAAAAGGAAATACTTTTACTTTTTTTTTTTTTTTTTTTTTTACTTCAAGTATATTTAGTAGCATGTACTTTTATACTTCTACTTGAGTAAAATGCTGTATATAAAAACTTTTTATTGGTATTTTTATCAGATTAGTAGTACTTTTAGTAAAGTAAAGAACACCTGTGTTCTGTGAGGATGATCACCGGAGATCCAGCGCTCCGGTGGATTATTATTATTATTATTATAATTATTATTATTATTATTATTATTATTCTGTATAGATAATCCTGTAAATAAAGTGATTCTTATATGAGGTCCTGCAGGGTGTGTGTGTGTGTGTGTGTGTGTGTGTGTGTGTGTGTGTGTGTGTTCCTCCTCTTACCTGTCCTGACTCGAGCTCTTTGTTCAGCCTGATCGGTCGGTTATTTTGTGTGACAGCAGGTCCCCCGAGCGAGTGTGTGTGATGATAAACACATCGAGCAGTTCATTCTGGTAACTGCCTGTGAGTGGACCTGTCAGACCCGTGAGCCTCCTGCTTAACAGGCTGCCATGGCAACGCTCCTCCACGTCCCCCAGGGTTAAACCGCTGCTCAGGTGTGTCGCGACCGCCTCTAACACACTCCGACCGAGCTCCTAACACGCCGAGGGTACGCTCCTGCCCTCCCTATCCATCACGCCGACGTTTCCATCCCTGACTTCATTCGGTCCCGTAACCCGAATCGTCAGGTTCGTTCAAGGTTGACGGGTCGGGATTAGAAAGTCTCGACTGCCCAAGTGTACGGGATCTCGGGACAGAGAGTGATTCGTAGACACGACTCTCTCTCTGCTCATGTTTATCTTAGGCTAATATGATCTTCTGAGGTCCAGTCCAGACAGGTCATGATCGGTCGTGACCTGGACCTACAGCGTTCTGGTCCTAGTGCTTGTTACGTATAAAGTCCTGGAATTTACAGCCCAAAAGTGAACATGACTGGGTAGGGGGTATTGTCACTATTGTCTTATATTCTATAGTTTATTATACTCTTCATAATATTGTATTCAGTTTCATTTATTATAGTCTACATAGTATTGTTTATTATTTATTTTAATATTATTATATGTATTTTTATTTTATTTTATATTTTTCTTATTTTATGTTTGTATATTTATTTTGTATTTTCATATTTCCTTAGTTTTTATTATTACTTTTTTATAATTGTATTATGTTATTTATGCTACTGTCTGTATTATATTTATTTTATTTCGTTTTATATTTTTCTTATTTTATTTTTTTATCTATTGTATATTTTTCTTATTTCTTATTTATATTTTACTTTATTATTGTATTATTATTTTATTATTATTATTATTGTTATATTGTTTACATTATTATTTATTCTATTTATTTTATTTTATATTTTTCTTTTTTTTGTTATTACTTTTTTATTTGATTATTATATTGTTTAAATTATTATATTTATTTTCTTTTATATTTTTCTTATTTTATATATTTTTTATATTTTTCTTACATTTCAAATTTTTATTATTACTTTTTTATTATTTGATTATTATATTTATATTTATTTTATTTTACAGGTTTAAATATTTTTCTTATATTTCCTAATTTTTATGACTACTTTTGTATTTTATTATTGCATTATTTGTATTGTTATATTTGTTTTTTATTTTTATTTTTTCTTATGTCTAACACCTAGGCTGCCCAAGGAGGTCGGGTCCCATTTTGAGTCTTGGTTCTTCGAAGGTTTCTTCCCTATAACGTTTAGGGAGTGGCCACTGTCACCCTGGGCTTGTTTAATTAGGGCTGTGGCCCTCGTTAATAGAAAACTGTAAAGCTGCTTTGAGACGATGCTCCATTGTAAAAGCGCTATAGAGATAAATCTTTAAATATTCTGATGACCACCTTGTGATCTTACCTAGTGCACAAAGAGGGTTAGGTCAGGGATTGTGGAGGAATGTCTATGACAGTCAGTGTTCTTTGATTTTCTTTGGTCTTCAGGTAGTGGTTGAAGCATTGAGGTGTGTTTTGTTTGCAGTGTCCTGCTCTCAGACTTTTGGTTCCTGCTGTATTTGGTAACTCGAGCCAAGGTTCAAACTCTGGACCAACAGTACCTGCTTTGCCCCGTGCGTACACGAGTCAGTTCATGAGACTGCTACCAACTGGAAGCGCCGTTCCAAAGCTGTGAACCGGTAAGCCTCATAAGCTCAGCACAAGGACTGTTTGTCAGGAGCTTCGGGGTTGTGGTGGAAATGCGTCCTCTGGAGCGATGAATCGCGCTCCGCCATCTGGCCGTCTGACTGATGTTCGGCGGATGCCAGGAGGAATCTATCAGCGTGGACGCGCAGTGCCGATTACAGCGTTTGGTGAGCCGTTAGTCGCGGTTCAGGCCGGAGCTCAAGAATGAAGTTCTAGCAAAGGAAACTCTTAACGCTACAGAAAACAAGGGCGTTCTGATGGATTTCGTGTGGAACGTTTCCCGTTGCTCTGTACGCAAAATGAGGTCAGTGATAAACATCGGTCAAAGAGACCCGAGTCCTGGCGTGGGCACGTGCCCTTGCAGGGTGTGTTTGGCACTCCGGCCTTGTGTTTGTGCTCTTGTGGCACTCCCTTGAAGAACCTCATGCGACCTGCTTCTTGACGGTCCGGCCCTTTGCTCTCTGGACGTTTGCTGTCTGGTTCTTTTCTGAAGTGCGTCCATTGGCAGTGGTCTGAAGCGCTCCCCGTGTCCTCTGATGTGATGAAGTTGAAGCGCTGGCCTGACCCACTTTCTGTCTCGTCCCAAAGTGCGGGCTGTCAGTGGCCCCGAAAACCTCAAACGCGTGACAAACCCCAAAAGAGGCCTTCAGCCACGCCGTCTCACACACACACACACACACACATGTTTTACTTGCCTGTTGCAGTTAATAATTGTAACATAAATAGATATCGTGCTTTTATCTGCAGACTCCTTCAGTTGGCCCTGCCTTTATAAAGCCATGTGCATCTCATTGACTGGATGAAAGGTCTGCTTGATGTCGGGCCTGGCCTACGTACGCGTGTCTGCTGAATACATATGAGCTCCTCTTATGAGATGAAGGGATTGTAACCTAATCGGAATGTGCCTCGTTCGGGGGAAACGAATATTTAGATAGCGGGAGCCCAATATCTGTTATTTCCTATGGGCGAGTGCTTACCTGGTGCCGTATATTCAAAGCTACTTTCAGTGAGTTTGTGGCACAGTGAACTTATCGGAACTTATCTCCGAACTAGCAGGGTCTTTGGTAATCGATGCACATGCGTAAGCACCCAGTTCCTTTTCTTACACTGTTTCCATTAAATACAAAATAAAATGAAAGACAGACAGATTTGTGGGTTAATGTTTGGGCTAGAGTGGACTGTCACTCTAAAAATGCCTTGTTATTGTTCTTATTTTTGGAGTATGATCAGAACTAATATTATATTCTAATATTATATTAGTAATAAGACAGTTTTTTTTGTTTTGTTTATTTCTTTCCTGTAGTGCCGCCCATGGTACAGATTCCTTATAACATTTAACATTTTGTCACCTTATGACTAGTATTGTTGTGTTATTGCTCATGTCTATTGGAACTGGAATTTGTGATAAAGTATTATGTGATAAATACTGTGATACGATATTCTATATTTTTCTTGTTTTTTTTAATATTTATTTTATATTTTCTTATTTCTTATTATTTTTTATAATTTTATTTTATTTTTTATAAATATTTAATTTTACGATTTTATTTTATAATTTCCACTTTTTTATGATTTTATATTTTATATATTTACTGAATAATTTTCTGATTTTCTTTCTTGTTTTTTCTTACGAC